>JANEHU010001879.1:0-139712 GCA_027563435.1 Nasonovia ribisnigri | reverse complement strand
TTTTTAATATTTTTCAATTGCTATTGTAATAATATATCAGGAGCCTTGTATTAAATTTTCATTATTTTTGGCCCAACAAATAAAATTTTATTGATATTAATAGAAAAAAAAACTAAAAATTTGAAAACTGAAATCGTCCGTAAAAAGCTGAAAAACAGTCAAAATATATTCGAAATTAGATGGTGTATAGAAATAGCTTATATAAACATTCAGTGAAATTTTCATGCAACTACAGTTATTTGTTTTTGAATTGCAACAAAATAAGAAAATCGCTACATGAGAAATCGAGTGAATATCTAATTTTGTACAAATTTGAACTTGAAATGCTCATAAAAATTTATTATGACTTGCTTATAAACTTTTTTTTATTGATAAAATTAGGGAAACTTATGAGGAATCTTGTATTACATTTTCAAATCTTAGATTTAAAAAGAAAAATTTTTATGAATTTCTAACTTAAAATAAATTGCAAATTTTCGTCATTTTTACGTATTTTGTCAAAATTTGAACTTTGATTACATATAAATAAAAATTGTGACTACGGATTTTCAATATTTTTCATCTGCCTTTGAAACTATATATTAGAAGCCTACTATTAAATTTCAAGATTTTTTACCCAACAAATAAAATTTTATTGACATTTATAGAAAAAAAAACTAAAAAAATTGGAAACTGAAAATGTCCGTTAACAGCTCAAAATAAGTCAGAATATTTTTAAAATGCTATGGTGTGCAGAAAATGCATATATAAACATTCGGTCAAAATTTCATGTCTCTACGGTAATTTCTTTTAGAGTTAGGTATACCAAAAACCAAAATCGATTTTGTCAAAAATTGGTTTTCCGTAGAAATTCCCGTTTTTCCCATAATTTTTCATTTGTTTTTCCAGGCGCTCATGAAAACTACTGGGAAATTTTGATTTTTGACCCCCCAAAGTACCAACTAGATTCACTTTCCTATCAGAAAAGGTACTATTGAAGAAAATCGAAGCATTTTTTCTGTCCTAAAACGTGATGATAGACACAAAAAATAAAAAAAAATATAAAAAAAAATAAAAAAAAAACACACATCATTGTAAAACCAATACATTCATCGCTCCGCTCAGAATCTAAAATGGGTACGAGTATAAATTGCAGGTAAACTTTTTATATATTATAGACTCTACTGCTTAATATTAATATATAGGTGGCCATAGCTTTTACGATTTGATGCTATTTTATGAACAATTCGATAACGCATTAAAAATCCAACTGAGATTATTTTCGAGTTTATCTATTTCATATTCCTTCATATATAATATTTTATACGTTGAAATGGGCTGACTATTATGGCGAAAAAACAAAAAAAAGTAATGTAAAATACTATATACATTATAATATCGAATATCCACAGTGGCGCCAAACTATTTTATGTTAGTGTATGATGGTCACCATCGTATATAAGAAATCAAGGATGGGTTCTATCC
Source organism: Nasonovia ribisnigri (assembly GCA_027563435.1). Classification (NCBI taxonomy): domain Eukaryota; kingdom Metazoa; phylum Arthropoda; class Insecta; order Hemiptera; family Aphididae; genus Nasonovia; species Nasonovia ribisnigri. The sequence goes on along the minus strand of JANEHU010001879.1, from coordinate 138,248 downwards.
ATAATGCATATTTTTAGTGAATTTTTGTCAATTTTACGGTGGACAATTTCAAGAGTGTGCAATATATAACTAAAAAATTACTTCGACGCGACGGGCAATGGCGCCACGTAATGTATTCATGTTTATAAAAATTATATCTAGAATCATTGACCATTGTAGTATTGTACCAACTGTATAATATCTTTTTACTAAATATAGAATACATTAATTATTTAGTAATATGTTCCGAAGTTGACACTTTTCGTTGAACAAACAAATTCGTGTCACATATCAAAATATAATAGCTGTTTTCCGAATAACTCAAAGAAATCTCGTCTTTTTCGCGACCAATTAAATAAAAACAATATTAAATGTGAGCAAAAATATGACTCTGGAGGCGCCGGGCATCGATCCCGGTACCTCTCGCATGCTAAGCGAGCGCTCTACCATCTGAGCTACGCCCCCCGATGAAAGTAATGGCCTAGGTCTCGCGTATTTGAGAGACTAAATAAATTAGGTTAGGTACTGCGGCAAACAACATCTGCAGCAGCAACAACTTTTGCGACGTCGTAACGTAGGTTATGTATAGGTATACAATAATTATTATAATACCGGTTTGGCGTTCTACCGATTTAATTCCGTCCGCCGCCATTCGTTTTTGCTCGGCGATCAACCCTCTGATCATCCCCGTCGAACGTTGTTCTTAAGACGAGTAAAACATTATTATTAAAACGCGCGACCGTGAAGAAACGACTGTACCCGACGTGTATGATATTGTTATTGTGCCGGTGCCCTGTGCAGTGACGACGGAGATCTCGACGACCGCCGCGCAACGAGACGTGGACAAAAAGAGGGGATTATAAAAATTCAAAAGGGGTGATGGCCTTGGAGCGAAGGGTGCGAATGGCGCCCGGTGGGGGGGAGGTACGCGAGACGGCGTGTGTATTGCCAACGGTGCAGGGGGGGGGGTGCGTACACGACGTATATATTATATTATGTGCAATAGCCATGCGACGGTGGAGCATAAGATATACAAATTCCGTGTTGTGTTTAAGACGACGGTGGCTGTGAAGAAATTTACGACCATCACACGCCGCGTATAATTTGCCGTCTGAGGATGTTAATGTTATGTACGTATATAATAATATTATACATACCTTGGTATATAGGACGTTGGCTGGTATATAGGTATACACTGAGGGGGCGAACATATTCTGCCACTGCGGATTTTCAGACGGAATTACCGCAAATCCTATACACGTATTATATACGTATGCAATGTTATAATATATAAGTAGGTACAATATATTCGTTCACGAGTGTGTGTGTGTGTGTGTGTGTGTGTGTGGCATAATAATATCATCGCGTCGTTTCAATAACGGCCATAATATAGTAGTAATTATATTATTAAGCCAAAATAAATCATCATGTGTATATAGGTATTCTATATATATACCGCCGCATTATCCTGCACGCAGTTTACGCAGGTAACTACTAACTAGGTATAATACTGTTGGTATACCTATATAGATAGCTTCTAATATAATATAGCATTAATAAAACTCAAAGGTTGTACCTGCCTCTACATGCGAGCTCGCCATCACACAAACTCGGTAATAACTATAATATTCGGTTGGGCTCACTCAATACGATATATACCTACATGGCTACAATATATTATTATATTTTGATTTAAACCGAAACTTTATGCTCGTACTTATATCGACGATACCATGATAATATTATTATGAATACAAAAATTGTGGTTTATGATTTTTTTTTCATACCGTTTCAATCACGGCTGCATCTGAATTTCACGCCATATTGTATTGGGGATAGAAAGCTTATCAATATTTAGGCCAACGGGGGGTGGATCTGTACATCATGGCATGCAATTAAGACAGACTATAATCTTATATAGAATAGTGGTAAGAATTTTAACGCATCCTCTAGATCGCATGCAATTTATTAGGACGCTTCAAATTATGTTTGTTTTTTGGCACGCAATTTATTATTCGGATGCACCGTTGATAGCTGTGCCAATGGAGTTATAGTCTTGAAGCAAAATATTCTATGGCTATAATAATATCATCATGTACGCACACACCACGACTTTGATTTTCGATCAACTTGACGTCTCCATCACTGTATATGTTATGATCACAATTATTATTAATCTTCACGTTGTCGCGGAGAACTTTTAATATATCATGCAAGCCTATACGTTAAAATGTCAAATTAAATATAACATTGGATGATATACAATGACGTGATTCGTTTACAGTATACCTGGTCTATCTGCCACTGGTATACCAACTGATAATGATTACGGTGTACGTATTGAGTAGGTATGTAAATATTTAATACTCAAACAACTTTTATAATTTGACTATAGATGAATAAATTTACTACCTATATTTAGATAATATAAAATTGTACTTATATAACATGTTGGTGAATATTCATATGGTTTTTAAGAGATAGTTTTCTCATTTTTTTTTTGCACATATAATTAGATCATATTATAATATAACACGCCCCTGCGTTTTTAATCGTTTCACTTGGTCCAGTAATGAACTATCCAAGATTTCGTGTAGTTCTCGGCTGCCAATGCGATTATCGTGTTCGCACAAACTTCAGACGGTCGTGTAAACAGTTTTGTAGTTGGCGAGCATAATAATATGTAATATAAAATATTGTTATGTGGTCTGTATAAAATTAGAGATATACTATAGTTTAAACCGGGTTACAAGACTAAGGTTTTACTTTTTAAATCATCAACTATGTACAAATCTTTTATACTTCAAACCGTAGCACAACTGCACAAGAGTATATATAATGCCATATTAAATATTATTTAAATATACGCTGGCTTGATATAAATATAAACTTAATAACTAATTTTTTTTATGTGATACGTATTATATTTTTTAGTAATTATTTACTTAAATTTGAGCTATACAGTGTTACTATTATCAATACGTATCAATAATTTCTCTTATGTGGAAGCTCGAAAGCATAGTTTATATTTTTCTAGCCGGTCCGGGTGGCCAAACCGCGGTGCATTTCTCTTTTAAGTTTCAAGTTTGGATTAGGTATAGTCGTATAGACGATAAACAGTATATTATATAGGTACAAAAATACTGTAACGGTCGCGCGTTTGATAAATGGCGGCGGCAGCCGTTCGAACAAAAATTAAATTAAAAATATATATATGCGACCGGGAAAGGTCGTACCTATTATTAAATCTGAATAAAAAAAAAAAAAACTTTAACCCAAATCAATACGGTACATTTCTCCCTCTCTCCTTCTGCACACATCAATATATTATATATATATATATATATTATAACCTCGCTGTCTCGTATATACACGACGATAAAATACAATATTATATTATCTAACCATACACCATATATAGTTATATATAATATACCACGTATACCTTATACCTAGCTATACCACGAGTATAAAATGCAGCCGCCGTTTACTCAGTTATAATATTATAGAAAAAACCAACGACCATTGGCATCGATTTGCATATAATATTCTATATATGTAGCACACATACATTGCGCGCATATGTTATATATTATATACAATGAATATAAAATATTGCACAATGCTTTGTTATAACGCGTTACATCTCCATATACTAATATACTATATGGTTGATAATTATTAATGACGGACACTATACATATAAATTGTAAATATTATATTATAGACTTTCGATTAAGCAATCCAAGATGATACCATAACAGTACTTACCTAATATTATAATTTTTTATTTATACACGGTTTAAACGCCATATTAGCGCTATATTATATATTTAGTACTATAACTTTAACCTATGCGGACTATGACCATCCCAACTTAAAAAATAATCATAAATTCTAAGATAAAAACTTAAGAACGATAATAAAATTATTTTATTTATAAATTAGGTACATGTACAGAGAAATGTATATTTTATTGTTTTCGAAATGAAATTTAGTTAAAAAAATATCTATTTAATATATAAATAAAATATTAATACAATAAAATCAATTCTTTAATATTAAATTAAATGCAGATTGCATGTAGATTTTGATGTGCAAAATACTATGCAAATGTATTACGTGATATTATTGTCTATTAAGTAACATAATAATCTATATTTTCTTTATCCTCACCGTTTCCATAAGCTTAAAAACGATTCATTAAAATTTTAAAAAACACGATCTTAAAAATGTCAAGAAAAAAAGTAAGATCTGCAAAAACTTATTTGGAGGCGCCGGGCATCGATCCCGGTACCTCTCGCATGCTAAGCGAGCGCTCTACCATCTGAGCTACGCCCCCCGATACAGTTGACCGGTCAAATGCAGATTATTTGAAATATCGATTTAATAAATCAAATATAAAAATATAATTATGGTACAAAATATTTCAGTGTCAGACTTTTTCTGTGATTCAAAACTTATTTTCAGCAAAATGGAAATATAAAGTGTGTAACAATGTTCATAATAATATTTTTTTAATTATTTTCCCTCGAAGAAAATTGCATAAAATAAACCGCATGAATGCATACCGGCCCGTGTCCTCATCACTTTGTACACAGTACACTAAACTGACGAAGTGGATGGCCATTGGCCATGTATAGCCTCAGCCTAGTGGAGACGTCGAATGTACAATATCATAATCAGTGGCGTATTTAGAATTTCCATCTGGGAGGATAATATTATCTGGAAGAAAATCGGCTCATCGCAGTCCGCAGACTCTTCGGCTTATAATTTAATAATTAGGCATAACTTGTAATACATTTATGTGAGGTGCACTTGTCCATAAGCTATGTTTTTGCTTAAAAGGTAATGCGTTATGCCTATTTTTCGAGTTTTTCGGGAAGACAATAGTACAAATGTACAATACACTAATATCGAATAGTAATAAAAAAAAAGTCTCTGTACCTATGTGTGTATACCTGTATAAGATGGTATAACGGGGACATCGCACGTCAGCCCGTAAATACGCCACCGATAATCATTGTAATCAGTGGCGTACCCAGGATTTTTCGATGGGGGGGGGGCTGAATTAATAATTAATACTACTCAAAATGTTTCATCAAAACCGTTTTTAGAAATATCATGGTTTGTACTCTGGCTTTTATCATTATATAAGATTTATACAATAAAACGACCAGTGGAGAGGGCTGAAGCCCCCTTATCCCCCCTCCCCTGAGTACTCCACTGATTGTCTGATCGTGATGATGTGTTAAATTTATTATTTATTTGATAAATCATTGCCATATACAATGTTTAATGAAAAACAATTCTGAGTGAAAGCAGTCCAACATTTAACCAAGGTTTAAAGACTAGGTACCAAAACTAAGTATACTTTGCCTAAAGGGTTAGGTTTGGCTAGATCCGGCACTCCAGTTGAAGACCTCAGACTTGACGATACGTAGGTACTAAGGTACCACCTTTATTCCTGGTATTACGTACCGACCGGTGTGCAAAGTAGGATGAACAAAGTCACCTAAAGTAAATAATAATATAATATTATTCACAGGTTGCTTGTTGTCCACTACGCTTGACAGTTTAATACGTCTCCGTGCAGATACATTAATATCTACTTATTTTTAGTTTATCGTATTTTCGTAGGTTAGGTTTAGAAAAACCAATTTTCAAACCAAGTCAATATTTTTATATTATAGTCGCGTAACATAAAAGTGTTAAGTACCAGGGCCGTAGCTAGGCACTGGCAAGAGGGCATTTGCCAGGGGCGCAATTATACGAAAGGCGCAATTTCATCGAGTGTCAATCTAAACTGAAATATGATAATTTACAAAAAAAAAAAAAAAATCCACCGTTTATTTTTAACGTTATCGCAATACGTTTCTCGTCGCGAATTCGCATAATATTGGAAACTACGCTAGGGTATTTATTTATATCACTGCCCCTCCGACCATACCTAGACATGCAATATGTATATTATAATAATATTAAAGTAATTAAATAATAATAAAATAAGTAATAATAATAAAAATAGTTAAATTTTAAAAAGTTATTGTTAAATAATTGAGCAATTTTTATAATAATAAAAATATTTATATAATAAAATAAATAAAATAAATATAATGTACTTGTGGTAGTGTGCTACAATCGACAGAACGTTTTTTTTTTTTTTTTTTTTTTAATTATGATCATGGTACTTGAAAAAAATTGAATGTGAGGGGGGGCGCAAATTTGGTTTTCTGCCAGGGGCGCTACTGGTTCTTGCTACGGCCCTGTTAAGTACCTACTCCTATTTATGGTAAGCAACATTATTGTTTTTTCATATTTTTGAATTATTCATATTATATTCATATTATGACGTACCTACTGTATGTTATATTGTTGTATGTATAGGCATATTATATTATATAATATACTTTGATAGCGTGTATATCAGATATACGTATTATAAATGAAACAGTGTCTATAGTGCATTGTATTATTATAATATTATAATATTAAATTATAGATTAAAGTGGCCGTAAACAGTGTAGAATTGAGTTTAGTCGATTTAGGTAGATAGGTATAGGCCACGAATTAAACAGTGCGGTAGCCGAAAAAGGACCCTGAATAATATAGGAAATTTCAGTTTAAATATAAAATTATTTAGTTGAAATCAGAGGCATCGAGATTACCTCTTTAATTTAATTTAAAAAAGTCTATTTAATGGATATTTTTTTTGGATCTCATACAGTTTTCCTAACACGGGGAAACAACATCCAGCGTTGAAATATCCAGCAACTTGATTATAAAAAAAAATTAAATACTAGTAGCTATACATTATAACTAGTAATTTAACTTATAAAAAACATGAATATCATTGTCTACCAATAATATTCGAAAATTATTGTCTAAAACATTTTATTGATCTCTGAAATGATCTACATTTATCGTGACATATCCATCGGGGGCGTAGCTCAGATGGTAGAGCGCTCGCTTAGCATGCGAGAGGTACCGGGATCGATGCCCGGCGCCTCCAGTTCATTTTTTTTTTCATTTCACTTTTTTTAAATTATTTTTTTTGTTACAAAAATGTTGACCAAAATTATGATTATAAATTACTTTGTTGAATTCAATTTCCGCAAATATGTACTTAAATATTATTACAGTGATGAATACTATTAACTTTTTCGAGAACGTAAATCAAAATGACAAAAAATAAAAAATATCAATTAAAAAAAATTCAAAAAATGAAATCTGGAGGCGCCGGGCATCGATCCCGGTACCTCTCGCATGCTAAGCGAGCGCTCTACCATCTGAGCTACGCCCCCTGGATACTCTTTGCGGTAGAAAGTAACACATATAACTAAACATAACGTATTCTACATAATCAAAATACATACCGTTTGGTCGATCGTAAAACCTTTCCAGAAATGTGTCTACATTAATTCACTGCTACAGCGCTACTAGGAAAACTATAGGTGTGAATTAATAAATGTATTAAAATTATATTAATTATTATCTAACTATATTAGTATATTACTAAGTACAATACTAGACAATAATACTAAAACAATATTATCCCTCAAGGTACAAAAATTAAAAAAGATATTTATTGTTTTCCAATACTTCTTTAAGTTGTCCGCCAAAATGCCAAATTTCACATTATTTTATGTTTTTGTACAAGCCATTATATACATTTGTAATTATCGCCCAAATGGCCAAATGTCTTTATTTTAAGTAATTAAAATTTAACACACACCATTTTATCATTAACTATAGGCAATTGCCCCAGAGCAAGACAACAATACCTATATAAATGCTTACTACTAGATACTGCCATTGATTATACATTTATAAATAGTTATAGGTACAGTATTAATTATTATCAAAATAAAACATTGTTTTTTAAAGGGTGCTGTACATATATGATATAACTATATTAACTTGATAGGTATATATCTAACCACGGACGGAATGCGGTGCCTTATATAATAATATGGCGTTAAAAAATTTTTTTTTTTCGTAGCCGTAGGTAGGCGCTTACATCGTGCGACAGCCTGTAGGGTGGTTACCATTTACAACCGTGGTAGACTTGGACGTCGGTATGCGGTTTGACGTTTTACCGTCGTCGTCGTAGCGTTAGTCGTGGGATTAGAACAGTATGCTATATTAGATTATTATTATAAAAGTATCTTAAGTTTATACTAGGATTTTCAAACGGGGATGGGAGGGAAAAGCCAAAATATTAAATAAAAAAAAATACCTAACAATTGATATAATAATTTATTTCTATGTCGCTTCAGCGTATTGATGCCACCAATATGAGGGGGTGGCCCACTGCCCCTCCTCATGGCTACGCCACTGTCCATACACATATACATAATATTTATATATTATTATATATTATAATATTAATATATATCCATGTGCAAAGCATATATGCTGTCACAATATATATGAGGTGTACCGTGTACATATATATATATACATAAATATGTTGTAGGTATATCCCGGAGACCCGCGAGAACAAAGGGCTTACAATAATTATACTTAAGGACTCGGCCATTGTGTCTTGGAAATATGAACACTACTCGAACACTCGCACACACCTACCATGTTCGCGCGTATTGTGCTTGCAAAAAATACGTCGGATCATTTATATAATATAAGCAGACATGAGCTTTCCGAAACAATGTCAAGTTCCCGATGTTTTTCATTCGTCGCGCTTTTTCATATTTTTTTCACTCTATTACCAAATCGCATGCACCGGATGACGTTCTTAGGTGCAGATGTATTATACATATATATATATATGTGTAATGTATATGTAGTACCTATACACAGTGATAACTGCAACAGTTAAAAGAAACACGTCCGACAGACCGCACAGTCCATTTGCCAAATAGATTTTGGTCAATGATTTTCTAAAACACCATATGTTCTTATGCATATTTCCATGCCATATAATAATCATATTATAAATTATTAGCATGGCTGCAGAATGAACTGATTGTTCATTTTTACTTTGATAATCTTTACGTGAAATGATTATAATTGATTCATTTTATATACTTGCATAATTTGATGGTAAAATTTGTTTTACATCACTATAAAAGAGCACTAGTCACTATACAGTGTGTTGGTTAAATTTACTCTTCATATATTCAACCTATAATAATAGTTTAAAGTGCAAACCAATGAGACTGACCAAAATCATTTGGCTGCTTATAAAAGATTTAATATTATTGAACATGATATATATTTTTAATTAAGGTATCGTATTTAATAACATTTTTCATTAAATTATTGATATTTTTTCTGTGTGGATGAATGGGGTTTTTCAGAGATATGTGTCATATATAGTGCAATCAGTCATCTGCACCTTCTGGATCAATAAAAATACTTCGATTATAAACTTTGATGATGGTTTTTAGTATAAAATTGAGTCTAGTGGTACTTTTAAGTGATCACATGTATTTTGTGTACAATTTTCAATATTAATAGACAATAGTTAAGGCTTGAAGTTCTACGTTAGTAGCTCACAAGTATTTCTCACTGAAACTTAATATTTTAAAAATGTACTTACAAATTTTTTATCTACATTTGAAGTTTAAATTTTAACCAAATTAAATGTAAGATGTAACGAAATATAAAGATTTTAGTTATTTTCTTGTATTTATAAAATATAGTAGGTACTACTCCTCTATAAACTTATACTCAGTAACACACAATAAATACGTTTTAAAGTTTAGATTAATTTTAAGCTATTGCCTATTTATACCACGGACCTATTATTACCGTTCTGTGGTAATTCGGTATTAACTCAAAATGTAATAACAATTATGGATAATAACTAATAAGTAATAATATATACCTACCTAATCCATAATATAATAAAATATGTGATATTTTCAATAACAATTAATTCAACCTACTAAATTATCACCTACTAATAGTAAAATAAATTACTAAAAGCAATTTAAATATTTAAAATATACTCGAGCTGACAAACCATCTCCGCTCACAACCGTTTTTCATAAGCAATTATTTATTATTGAATTCAAAATATTTAACTCAACCATTACATCGGCCTACTCAACTCTATACATCAAAGATAATTTTTACCATATTAATTATAGTATCTAATATTATTTTTATATTCGTCCAAACATTTTAACAGCCCTGAAAAAAAAACGTTCATAAAATATTTCTCGATTCGTAATATTTTGCAGTGTACAACAAACTTAAAACAATCAACTAGAAAATGTATTATGCTACTTTTGATATCCAATTACACACCAAGCATTTGAAAAGCACAAATAGGAAGGATAATAGCTATTCTAAAGTTGTTTAAACATAAAATAAAGGTAATCACAATATCACATCTAGGTAATATATAGTCAAAAACATTAAAAACAAAAATGTTGTACCATCATCCATTTTGAATTGTTACCTAACTCCCTCAGTTGAATATCATCAGTAGTATCTATATCTACATGTGATTAAAAAATATCGTCATTGCTACAATATTATTTATATATAGGTAAGTATGATTTATTGTTTTTATTATATAATATATTATATTAATTTTTTACAGAGCGAGTTTGTATGTATATGCATAATATAATATTATAATATAAACAATAAACATGAAAAATGCATAACTTTATCAAGGGAATGTCAGCGCAATATTTGTTTTCTCCCCGGGCCCACGCACAATATAGATAAAAGCTTTCACCTAAATTCGTTTTTTTTTTTTTATTATAATTTTTGAGTAATCTTAGAGTAAAATCAACTATTACAAAAAATTATAGAGGATAATTTTTTTGAGGGTTGGACATAACGATTTCACATTTTATTCTTATTTGACTCTCCATTCGACTTTCAAAATAAAAAAAATTATAAATTTATATAGGTAGTATTTAAATTGTTTTGAGACAATATTTAGAAAAATCGATATGTCATACATTTATACCCTCAAAAATATTATTCACTACAATTTGTTTAATGGTTAATTTTACTCTAAGATTACTCGAAAACATAAAAAAGAAATGATTCTGCATAAATGCATTTTGTCTATTTTGAGCGTGGGCCGGAGAGAGAAAATAAACAGTGCCCTAACATAGTGACATCATCCTGAAACTTTGCGTAGAAAAGGTGATTTGAATATTTTTCAACTCAGTAGCAAGCTATAGGTCGAACATAAAATTTTTAACAATGCATTCAGTGATTTCAGCCGGCTCCGAAAAAAGCAAGTCCAAAGCGTGATGTAACAAAATGCCTATTTTTCAGACGATTAATTTTGGTATTCCCAATAGATGATCCGAGCTTTAGCAGTAAGTTGACGATACAAAGTCGATACAAAGTCTATGTTAAATCAAATTGGCACCTCGTTATGTCTGAATTATTCTTAAAATATAAACAATATTTTGATTTTATCTGTATTTTATGGGTATTAAATATATTAATTGATTTTTACGTACCAGAGGTCAATCGTATTTATTCAAACGTATGATGTATAATAATACAATAATAAATTAAATTTGCTGTAGATATAAGATCTTTTAATACTATGGAAATTGTTTTGTTGGAAACGAGGACTAAATATATGGGTAATTTGGTGGAAAAAGGTGAGGTATACTTTTGATCGAAAAGGGCAATGTACCCACACATTTGGTGCAAATGATGTCCGTAAAGTTGGCCGTTCGCGACGATCACGCGATATTTTCATTTTTAGAATTCGGAATGAGGTATTTCACTACCTACCAATGAGTAACTTCCTCTTCACACCAGCACTCACGTCTCTTACAATTATTAGGTATATTATATCATCATTACTTATTGTACCAGATCGTTGTACAGATTTTTTTGTTTTACATTTTTATTAATAATACTAAAAAAAGGATTCGATATAAATTATCAAATATTTAGAAGAGAATAATTCTCAATGTATCATTGATGAACAATAATAATTTATAAGAGGTAGGTACAATATTGTGTAAAAAATGTAAAAAATGTGTTTCGTATAATTTATGATATAAGTACAGCATGCTACTAGACATTTATCCTCTGCATGGAAAATTGAAGAAAATGTGTTTTTTGGTATATTTTTTTTTTTTTTTACTACCGTTATTTATGTTTCTATGATAATGAACAAAGTGTTACGAAAATAGGCCTGGCGAAAATCAGTTGGAAATAAAATAAAGTTGTACTCGGTCCAAAAACATAATATTATCTAGGTGTGCTAAAATTTAGTAATAAAAAGTGGTGAGCGCATTATAATATAATATTATTTATTCGGATTATAACAATTATAATGAACAGGACGACGGTAAAATAAGAACAATTATTATTCCAAAAATCGGACGAGCTGCACCCCCCTCCCCTCAAACACCAAAGGTGTATGATTCATCGCACGCGCGTCGCCTTAAACACCGTAGATTTGTCTTGGGCGAAAACCCGTGGTATTAATTGCGAAGATGATAACGTTCGCGTTTGATTGCCCGCAGATCCGGTCCACGGCCCCTGACTAGAACTTAACGTAGCGAGGGGGGGGGGGGGGGTGAGCTATGCCCACGCAATTTATTATTCAATAACTCACGGCGGCGGTGGCCTCACCGGGAAACAACGACATTAATCGCACCGCGACGGGCGACGATAGACGACGAGGAAAAGCCGTCGCGTGTGTGAACTCGGACCCTCCACCACGAAAAGAGGTCGGTAGAGGGTGTTGGGCGACTCCCCCACCCCACTATAGTTCCCAGTAAAATTATAAGTAGTATTCCCTCGTAACTTCTAGTAAATCTCGTAAAAATTGTATGTTAGTCAATTCTTATGTATACCTACAATACTATGTGTGATAATTGTATGTTTCAAAATATGTGTCTATACTACTGTTGCTTGCAGGCCGTCACCAAAAACAGGGCATTAAGTGTCGCAGTGCTGTTTTGTGCAAGTCTCCATTGCGATGTCGCATGTTCCCATTAGACATCGCTGAAACATTGACGCAACAATTCATTACACAGTGCAGGGTATAATTAATAGCCATGTAAGCAGCCACAACGAGAATTAGGCGTATTGAACGCCTGCATATTTATCATCATTATGATATTATAGTAATTTGTCAGTCAAATTGTCTCGAACAATTATTATAATTGATATAAGAAGATTTAAACGAATAAATTTACAAAATCATTGCGAGACTGTATATATATTATAATAAGTCAAGTGAGCGACGTGTGCTGTTATAATTGCACATTTCGAATCTTCTACAATAATTCCAATTAAGTAGTATAATAATATATTTATAAGTTTATAAGGATTAAGGGTAAATAATATAATATTAATTATGAGGTATATATGTAAAAGCATGTAAGTACCTGCGTAATAATGTAATATTAAACTTTTAATAACAATACACGGGCATGACTATAATGTATTTTACTAACTTTTATGAATTGGTTGACGCATCTTTTTTTTATCAAATAATATTCATTATACGTACAAAGCAGTTTAAATAAAACTTTTCTTCTATATTATTATTGCTCGTGAAACATTATTGTTTCTTATTATTACTTTGGTATTATTGAATTATATGATTATTACGGATTAATAACTTTATTCAATTCCAATGAACGTTTCCGACTTGATTATAGAATAATCATTTGTATAGTTAATTGAAACTACACACCTCGATTACCACAAGACTTATATATTAAATATTGTTTAAGTATATTCATCGATAAATTATGTGTAATAGCCATGTTTCAGATTATCCTATAAATATACATACAGTATAGTTTTGTACACACTACGTAATATTCAAATGCATAATAATATAATGTGATAGAACTGTAAGTAGTATATTTAATATATTTAGTATATTTTAAATTCAATTAAAATCTGATAAATTATCATCGTTTTTAACTCGAAAATGAATTGAAAATGTTCGTGCTTTTGATGAATTTTGTCGAAAATTGAACACCCAAATGCTTAAAAAAAAAAATGTTGACTAAATTTTCGTCAAATTTCTTTCATAAACCGAGGAACATTGTACTAAATGTTCAAGCTTCTTTTATTTACAGACAAATATTTTACCATACATGAATCAAAATAAAACTAAAAAGTCAAAAATTTAAAACTCTATGGTAGCTAAGTAAGTTGCATAAAAAAGCCAAAATATTTTTTAAATTATATCATGTAAAGAAAATGCAAACGTTAATAGAAAATGTCATGTACCTACGGTTATTCCTTTTTGAATTATAACAAATAGCTAAATCCCATATTGTTGAAAACTTGTGTAGAGTAAATACTTCCGTTGTATTATAGTTTTTTAGTTTGCTTTTCAGATTATTAAGAAAAAAACGCGGAGTTTTGTACTATTTACCCTCAACCTCCCCCCCCCCCCCAAAAAAAAAAACAAAGAACTAAATCGAAATTTTTACTAAAAACCACTATCAATAATATAGGCCGCGCGGTACAAAAGATAAAAAGCATATTATTTCTTATTCAAAATGTGCGTCAGTCAAAAAAAAGCACATATCATTATACTAAATACCCAAAAAAAAATTGATTATCAAACCAATATTCATTCATCAAAAATCATATATTCAATAACAAGAATTATTTGTTTTTTTCGTCATTTTGTACACATTGCAGTTCATTGAAAAGTATAAATTTATAAAAAAAAAAAGCAGTAATAGTCTCGACGATATTCCGGTTGATGAAATAATAATACCACGCCCTCCTGTTCAAAATAGTTTTAACCACCCTGCTATAGTCTCGCTTATGTCATTCAGAGACGTGCGTATTTCTGAGATTTATATTTTGTTTTCAGTGTGTATAAACATTGTATATATATTATAACGATATGTGTATGATACATTTGTTCATACACCCACCAGAAAAGTGTAAAAATACATTGATAAAAACATTGAGTAGGTATCTATATGTTATTGCAACATTATACAATCGTGTTTTGCGCGGTGTGCGTTTATTTTCACCACTATCTGTTTATTTAAAATTTAAATGTGTTTAGTTATCATTTCCTGCGCTTTTTAATTGGATACTACTGTATTTGTTTTAAATTGTTCCTTTAAAATGGAGCTGTCTCCGGGATATATTACATACTTTATCAGCATGTACAAAGTTTTGTACCGAATAATCGTGCATTCGAGTTAACTGAAGTAGACGGAAACTCACGCAAGGATAACGAGAAAGTTTTTTATTTTTTCCAACACGTGTCGTAAATGCCGAGTATTAGAAAGATTCGAAATATATATGGACTACAGGTGTAGGGACCCGCGTGTTCCGAAGCTACGACAATAAAGATTTGTCTCGTTCTTTAACGAAATTAGTTTTCTTCAATAACATCAAAACTTGTATTTGTGTCTCTATCAAAATTTAATTTATTGCATTATAGTTTCTTTTTATTAATTAAGCTTTTGTACATTACCCACTGCAATTTAGTTGTCAATAGCCTTCTTGGTAGGTATAACTAGTATAACTACCTATGTACTTGAACATTTAAAAAAAACTAAAAATAAATATATGCATATTTGAAACTGATGAAATATTTATGTATAATATTTACATTAAGCACTTCCTAAATCAGATAAATAAAATTTCTTTTGCAATAGAAAAAAAAATACTTTAAAGTACGTAAAATAAATGTAACTCTCTAGTCAAAAACTTTGATTCATATTTACAATAACATTAAAAGCCATAAACGGATACTATTATTGTGCATACGAATATATATATTTATGATATATTTTGAAATATACAGACGATTCATTGTTATAAACTGTAATTATGTTAATTTTGAAATGGTTTTGGTAAGATTTTAACTTTACCGAGAATTTATTAGTAATTTTATAGTCATAAATTAATGTTATTTAAAAATCCAGCGAAAATTGTATTTACATAATTGAAACATAAAATTGTGCCCACAATAATAATTTTACTGCATTTCATCGCGTGTGTACCTATGCTATTTTAATAATATAATTTAGTCACATAATCGCAATGTCGAGATGCAATGGCTACATATTGTAAATTAGGTTATTACTTAATTCTTGTTATATATTATAATAATATTATATACTACCTATATAAACATACCCATAATAATTACCCAGGCATCTATAATACCTTTTAATGGAGGCAACTAGACGTAGGTACCATAACTAACTGCTCGCTTACATTATACATGCATACTGTTTGCTAAAATGACAAAACATATTATTATTATGGTGGCTGGTCATTATTGCATAATAAAGTATTATGACGTCGATGCTCCGTCCAAGAAACAGTCGGATTATATTTCAATATAGTTATCGTTATATTATTGTCAAATATTATATAGGTGATAGCCAACCGATAATTATAAGATTGTAAGAATTACGATATAATGCATATTATAATCATGTCGTATTCCGTAGGAAAGAGAAAAATCAGCAATATTATTTCGAAATTATTCTAAGTGAACCTTACTTATTATGCACCCCGTGGTAGGTAGCTGGTATAGTACGTCTATATATTTATTCCACCACCGAAATTATATGAATCGATGTAAACGAAATTGCTATACAGAATATATGTATATACACAGCACGGGCCGCAGGCAAAATGCTGTGGTCTGGGAAAGGATTACATTTTAATTAGAAAATATAATATTATACAGCGGCGTGGCGGCCACCGGGGGGTTGTTTCTAACCGAGATATTTTTGCCGAACCATATCTGCCAAGTCGGAAAAGCGCCGACCGGCTATTATACAATATACATGCAAGCCTGTAAGTATAAAATTGTTTACTGGGGTGCCCGGAGATCACAGCTGTAACGTGAAAGAAAATTTGTTATTTTAATTATTAATTTTTCATATTGTTTCTTAAATAGTTGGACGTTTCTAAGCTAGTTTTAACTTGTAAGTTCATTCATTTTTTAAAAGTCTTGTTTTGATTACTAATTTGTATTTACTATTCATTATTCAGTATTAAGTATCTCTGTATCAGTCAGTTGATACATTGTGTTTATGTTTAAATAAAAAAAGGCATTATTTTTTATATTGTTTTGTTTTGTATATGTATATTCTATATTTCTATGTGTAGTTCTAAAAAATATTCTTGGCATTATTTTGAGAAAAAAACATTTTTTAAATGAGTTTTAAAATATTGTTGTATGCGGACTGTCAGCGATCCAATTGATGATGGTTTGAAATAAAGTCGAAGTCAATTTCAACAGAGAATGAAAATATGAAATAATAGTGTATTTTCAGTAATTATAAAGTGTACGGTTTACATTTGTTGGATTATAGATTTATTAAACAACTTCTAAATTATATGTAACTATGTAAATATGAAACATACTTTATTTATTTCATATGATAAACCAACAATTTAAAAATGTTCACTTGGAAGTTGACGACTATGAACTTTTAGATATAATAAACATTTTATTTTTATTTTTTATAGAAATAAAATATTTCAAGAAAATAAATTTTATGAAATTTTAAAACCCTATGTTTGGCTTCAGTCACTGACGTACTCTGACTGCTAGAACTGGCCGGTGCCACTAGTTCCCAGATGGGTAACCAGTGACCACTCGGATTCTTAGTGGCAAATTCTTGTCACACATACACGTGTTGCGAACCAACCATACAAATCGTAACCCCTACAATTTCCGTAGGCTATATATATACTAATTCTGGGCTTAAAAAAAATTAAAAAAAAAAATAAATAAATATTGTTAAATAATTTACAGTGTACAGAATATAGATAATACTATTATTACCTTGTATTCATTGGGACCAAACTTAAACCACCGAGGAATTCATCCGCAGCGCGTATAAAATCATTTAACAATACTAACATAATAATATTATATATTCGTACACCTATAGACTTAAAATTTACCTATATTATTGCATCTGTATCGGATAAAAATGCATGCACACGAATGTCATAATATTATTGATGCACGATTTTGTATTTAATGACTCGCAAGTCATACAACCTGTTCCGCCGGATAATCACACACACACAAGTCACACATGCCTATGTGTAATATGATACACGCATTTATTATACTCGACGAGGTTTTCCCGACGATAAGTATTTGGAAAATGTAGTGAGCGGTCACGCGGTCTGTGCGTTCGATAAAGCCGTCGAAAGTATAGTAATAATACGCAGGTAAAGAAAACGCGTTTAGTAATAAAAATACAAACAACGTATAAGAATAAGACAGCTATCGTTGTTCGCGTCAAGTCTAAACAATAAACCTGGCCCGAGCCAGGTCGATACGATTATAATAGTATGTGTCATGTGACACACATATAGATATTATACAGGTACATAAAACAATTATGAAAAAAATATAAATCTTTAAAAATAGGAACACCATAATATTATGTTATATTAAAAGCGGCTGGTAAAAGACGATATTATAATAATTATTATCATCGTTTCAAGTCGATCATAATATATCGTACGCACAATATTATAAAGGTAAGTCGTAATATACTTTTATTATAAGATAATGTTTTTCAACGCTCCGAAGGGGTAAAATATTATCATATTTGTGTGGCGCATATGTGACGTAAACTTTGGATCGTCGTCGCAGCGCTGTCACAACTCGCATCAATGATAATTATTATAATAATATAAAAAAAACGTAACGTTCGTATGCGCCTGAATCGTACTGCAGGCCAAAGCTTAAAATAACATTATTAGTGAAGTTTTTACTAAACAGCCATTTCACAGACTGTATATAAAATGTATATAAAATGTACATAAAATAAGTATATAACGTATTTTATGTTCAACAATAAGGCAAACATATTATTATGTGTATGTGTGTGGGTGTACGCGGGTACGATATTATTTGCAAAGGCGATACCGCGGTATATTATATATGTTATTATACGCGTTGCAGTTTTATTTGAAGCTAAAGGTTCATTACGAATGGGACTGAAAAAAAGGGGAAAAGATAACCCGGGAACAAAATAATAATAATATATATATATAGAATACACACATATATATGTATTATAGTCAAAAGGCGAGGAATGGACTAAAGCGTTAATATGATGTTATTGTTTATAAACGTATATAAAATATAATGTTTATATATAACATATACGACTGTATTTACACAAAAGCAAAAATGGGAAGTAGAAAATATCACGAAACTGCCAGCACCATATTTTATAATATACCTATTTTAAACTTTAAAGAAATATTAGTTTAAATTATTTCGACAAGCTATAGGTAATTGCAATAATTTTAATTTAATAACTAATAAGTAATAATTATCAGGCTTTAAAAATATGACAACCTTATTGGTTTAGGTTAAGCTAATTTTTTTTTTGTGAGTATCACAGTGGCATACCCAAGAGGGTGGGGGCTTAGGGGTCTCAGACCTCCCAGGTCGTGTTATTGTATAAACCTTATATTGTAATAAAAGGCAAAGTACAAACCAAGATATTTCTAAAAACTGGTTTGATGAAATACTTTGCGTAGTATTAATTATTTATTATTTATTCAGCCCCCCCCCCCCCATTGAAAAATCCTGGGTTCTCCCCTGGAGTATCAATTATAAAATTTAATTTATTTTTACAATGAATTGTTTTTTATAAACGATTTTCAAATCGATTAAACAAACCGTAACTTGTGGTATATTTTATGATATTATATTTTATTAAACTAGGTATGCAGATATGTTAGGCTTGTGAGATTTATCAAAGTATCAATGTACCGTCATAAAACGTTATTCACTAGAAAACAAGGTACAAGTGGCCACTGGCCAGTGGGTTATAATTTTATATCACCCGAAAATAACGCTCTATAATCACACCACTGAAATACTTACAATACAATATGAGAAGAAAGAGCTAAGTTATCTCTGTTGTGATTTTTTTTGTCCAATAATATTGGCTGGATAGAATAAATGTATGTCAATCCCAAATCCTTGCCTGTACGAATATCTAATAAAATAATTATAATTAATATATTATACTATAATGTTATATGATAAGTAATAGTAGGTAAGTGCAATAATCGTTGCAGGATGACCATCCATTCAGCCAGTTGAGCATTTTTAAAATTTCAGATAAAACGATCCGTTTTTGTTGCTTTTGCTACGCGTTATGTTACGCATATTTAAATTATATTTATTTGTACTTACATTTTGGTAATATTCACTATTTCACTTAATTATCCACTATGCGAATTAATGGCTAATAATTAATAATAATAACAGTCTAAAACGTTATATACTATTATATATTACAATATATTGGGGCGGGGGAGAGATCATAATTATGCATTAAACGGTTAAATTGTAATCTCGTATGTTTTGGAAGTTTTAGATTATTTTATTGAATAGATTTTTCAAATGATATTATGATAAATATTAATTCAAATCTGCAAGATAAATCAGTGTTTTCACTATTTCAAATAAAACATCAGCAATAAACTGCAGTTATAGTTAGGTATATTTCACAGTAGATCTTTCGCAGTTTTCGATATTTAATATTACCATTTACCATTGATTATTCATAAGATCTCTAAGACTTTTAACTGTTACCACTATACGCTATGAGTAGTAGACATACGTAACTAATATTGTTACTTCACGTGCACTGCCATTTTTCACCTTGATCATCACACCACGTTCAAGGGAGAATGTCTGACTCAATTTCACCGTAAGCACATTACAAGGACATATAGATATAACGCAGACTTTGACAGTCAATATTTTGTCACTCATACAAAAATATTTACCGTACACTCATTATCGACTAATAATAATATTATGTTGTCTATGCAAATATATTTATCTTGTGTTAACTGTTAATTTATAATATAATATGAAACATGTATAATTACAGTATTATTGTATACTATCAATGAAAAATATGTTTAAAAAATTATATTGTTTAATAAAATATTTAATTTATACAATTTGTGTTATTTAATAATATGAAAAAAATATTTAGTTTCAGTTTTTAAACATAAATTTAGAACACCTCATAATCCCGTCGTGTCCGTCCGTCCACTCTTCTAGTAGTTACCAATACCTACATTACACACAAACACACACACACACACACACACACACACACACACACACACACACACACACACAGAGTATTATACTAGTGTAACGACATAGTCTTGAGTGTAAAAAAATTACCACGTGCAGTATGACGATTTGAAGATGACGTGGATGTGGTGGCAGTGAAGGGGGGTGGAGAAGAAGGAGGATATTCTGAGAAGTTCTGTGAAGACAATAGGAAGAGGGATAACTTTGTACCTACGTACGTTCCCCCGGGCAATTTGGTTAGATATGGTCGATATTTACAGCGGTGAAGAATCATAAGGGGTAACCACACTGCACCGTCGCTCTCAGCAAAACTACACGTTCGTCGGGCGGGGGGGTTAAGAATTCAAGACACGTGTAAAACTCCACCGCCGAGGCTGTAAATTTGATTTTGCCCATTGTTTACCGTCGGCCGATTACGTTCAATGAATACATCATTACACGCACCCAAACGCCACATACGCGGCGCTCACGGCCGGTCGGCGGATTTCTGTTTTAATTTACACAAATAATAATATTGTGTTATTGCGCCGTGACGATAAAAAACGAACGAGTCCAAAACTAATCACGAATAATTATTAGAAAACAAATAATCGAAAATAATATTTTATTTCAGCACGTTTTCGCGGCGTGCCCGTCGCGATGCACACAACTCTGCAATTTAATGAAATGTCTACGTCAATCGTAAGCATAATATATCAACAATATAATATAGGTATAAAGTGTTTCAAGAAGACACGACGTTTGATAGACAACTGATTCGTATTATTGCCCGTGGCATATAGGTGTATATAATAAGCTGATGGTTTTGAAACATATATTACACATAGTGTAATATAATATAGTCACGTGTATATTATAATAGACGTCGTAAAGAGTTGGCAGCCGTATTTCCAGGCAAAAGTTAACAGTACTATGGTCTATCCAAAACCCACGTCTTACTTATGTGACAGAGTTATAGTTTTTTCAAAACATTATTTCTGATTCAGAATGAATTGTTCTGTACCTACGTAATAACACCGTCGGCTTTTAGATTCCTTAGCGGAGCAATAAATGTATTGGTCCTTACAATAATATGTTTTTTTATTAGTATGTATATATACACGATAAATAGTTGAAATAACGGTTCGATTTTCAACTAGAGTATGTTTCCTGGTGGGAAATAAAATTTAGTTGGTACTTTTCAGAGGTTAGAATGGATATTCCCAGGAGTTTTCAAAATCGTCGAGAAAAACCAAAAATAAAATTGAAGGAAAACAAGAATTTTGACGCAAAATTTATTTTGTTTTTTGATTCACCTCAAAAACGAATAATTATAGATGCTTGAAACGTTCATCAAATATTTATATCAGCAATTTATTTAAGTACGCCATAAAATATTTAGACTCTTTTTATGTTAGGAACATTTTAATTTTAATTAGCTTTAATTATTGACGATAAAAATTGTTTCACTCGGTCAAAAAAATCTAATCCAAGGTTTCTCATAAGTGCTTGTTTGTGGTGATTAAAAGAAAGTTGAGCGTAAATGCAATTTAAGAAAAGAGATATTGTACTCATGGAGATAAAATAAAAGTTTTGAATCAAATAATATTACGAGATCTTTAATTTGGGTGGTGTTGTACGTGGCGTTAGCAGTGATCCAGAATTAAGTTTATTTAGTAGATGAAGCAATTACCAACATTTTGAAATAAAACACAAGTTTAAAATTTAATAATATAAGTCGTGTGGCGTGAAAGGTGCTCGGGATTTAACTGCTATGAAAATACTATTGTTACCGAGGACTCCTTATAAATTTATTCAAGTAGGGTATGTCCAGTGTAAATATAATTATAATGATCACTTTGTATTAGATAGTAAATACATATTAAATAGCTAGAGTCATATTAAGTAACTATTATTGTAGGTATAATTATAATAAAGACATATTAATAATAATCATAATTTATTTATGACATTATAAAGAGATACATTAAAAAAAGGTGGGCAAGTGGATGTCACTCTCCTGTACAGTAGGTCACGAGTGGGTCAATGTGTAATGGACGGTATTAAATTTAATGGTATAATTTCATAATATACGAAAAACAATTCTGAGCTGTTTTTGGTTTGTCGAATTAATACGGTAACTGGTAAGTTGAATTATCAAAAATTGCAACAAAATAACTAAAATCGTTATTCTTGTTTATTCATCTAATTGCGTCCAAATTCAAACATAAAATAACAATAAAAAAAACAGTGTTTTTATAATTTGAGATTTGTTGATTACAAAATAACCTATTTACGTGGAACTTTGTTTTAAATTTCCAATCCATATACTTATAAAAGTTTATTATTTTATCAATTATTAACTACAAAATTATTTTTTAATTTTAAATTTGTTAAATTTTGTTAAAAATTGAACTTTAAATGCTTATAAAAAAAAATAGTGCCCATATATTTTTAATGTTTTTCGATTACTATTTTAAAAATATATCAGGAGGTTCGTATTAAATTTTCAAGCTTTTTGACCTAACAAAGACAATTTTATCAACATTTATATAAAAAAAAAAACTAAAATAACGTAACTCACCGTAATTAGTTCATAACAAATAAAAATATTTTGGAAATTTAACCGTGTATAGAAAATACCAATATAAAAATTCAGTGAAAATATCATGTCTAACAAATTCAGTTACATTTTGAGCTGTTTAAGCTGTTTAACATTTTCAATTTTCAGTTTTTTTTAGTTTTTCTTTCTATAAGCATTTAAAGTTCAAATTTTGACAAATTTTATCAACTTTAAAAGGTACAAACTATATTTAGTAGTCGAACATTCATTAAATGATCAATTTTTATAGCTAAGGATTAAAAATTCAAAATAAAGTTATAAATAATTAATTAAAACTATAACCAAAAAATCTAAAAAATATATAAACACAGTTTCATACAGTAATTTTAAATTAAAATTTGGACAAAATTACTTATTAAATAACCAATTCTGGTTTACTTATTTTGTTGTAATTTAAAAATATTATTCGTGGGCACTTTAAACTTCTCAAATATATTATTATGCACGCATTTTGTATGAATATGATAATATGTAAAATGCAAATAATATTAATTCAACTTACCGTATTAATAATAATAACATAAAATAATACATAGGCTGACAAACCGTCTCTTCTCAGAGTCGTTTTTCGCATACAATGATATTATATCATTGAATTCAAATTTAACACTATCCATTACTGTAACCCACTTGTAACCTATCGTACAGCAGAGCGAAACCCACTTAACCTCTTTTTTCGAAGGCTCAATGGGTATGGTAAATCTGAATATTATGCTGCATTCCGTGCTCCCTTATATATGACGTTGGCTCCTTTGATACGAACGGCTTGCGTATTTGCTAGAGGATAGTAGTCGTTTTCGCAAAATCTGGCTCTGTTGCTTTTAATGCCATTTTATTATTACCAAAGTTTAGAAAGACGACTGGTTTGTGATTCTGGTACGTATACTTGGATGTTGGATGATACTGCCTATATTATGCATCTAATGATTTATGGATATGTTTTTACTACTTTGTATTATACTTAATACATTGTATGACTACTATATTGACTCATATATTATATATTTAATATAGTCGTTATGGTTGTTTCAATAATTAATAAAGCAGAGCTCGTGACCTAAGACAAGCTAATTCGCTATCTTGGAATGCAAACAAACTGTACAGTAACTACACATCGAGTATCAGTGCGAATTTCATTAAAAAGATACAACAGAATGAATACTTTACATATTTTATTTGACATTTTTCAGGTATTTAATTTGAAATTTCTTTTTGCGTGTCTGTAGTTCTACTACAAACTATACCCAAGTGTTATTTCTGAAGGAAGAAAAGAGGGTTGTGTCAGTGATCCTAAGTTTAAAACTACAGCTTATCAAATCTATGTGAATCTAGTTGGTGCTTTTTTTGGCGGGGGGAGGGGGGGTGTCATTCTTAAAATAATAAAACAACCATATGTCCATGACGTTTTTACCGAATATTTTATAAAAACCATAACATTTTCAAAATATTTTAACTCTTTTTGAAGTATCTAAAGGCATAAGAATATTTCGATTTTCTTTAGTTTTTTTTTCTATAAATTTTAATATTTTTTCATTCAATGGAAACTTAAAATGTTTGAAAATGTTATACATGGTTCCTCATAAGTTTTATAATGACAGTCAAAAAATATTAAAGAACCATTCATAGGCACGATTATTTTTTTATAAGTACTTAAAGTTCAAATTTTGACAGAATTCTTTGAAATCATGGAGGTTTACAAATTATTTTGTAGTTAAAAATTTGTAAAAGCTTTAATTTTTATAGCTAAGAATTAAAAAAACAAGAATTGTCATAAATAGTTCATACTATAACCAAACAATCTAGAACATTTGTTTTAAAAACAAATATTTTTTTATAGACATTTTAAGTTCAATTTTGGACAAAATTATTTAAACGAAGAATATAGATTTTAGTTATTTTGTTGTAACTGAAAAATGTTATTCGTAGGTGCTTGAAACTTTTAAAGTAAATTATTTTATTTTATACCAAAATGATATTTCCAAATGCATTTTTTTGGACAAAAATGTATCTAACCTGTTGTAGTACTAATATCTATTAATACAATAAATTACTTTAATAACTATAATATGATAAAAATATATACTTAGTTATATTATAGGCTAACACCGTCTTTGCTCAGAATCATTTTTCGTGCAAAAATATTGCAATAAAATCAGTGTCTGCGTCGCACTATTCTATCAATTATTTACAACAATAACCATAAAAAATCTAAAATCGAAATGCCCAAGATGAACGTCCGAACGATAATGAACGTCATCACATATTATTATTTATTAGGTTATTATATTATACGCATTATCAATGGTTATGAGTATTATTGAGTATTTATAATCAATAGTATTATGTCTTAAAAATAAATATGCGGAAATAATATATACATAAATATATTATTATATTATATTTTAATATTAAGTGTGCACAACAAATACTATAAATATTTAATATATCCTGTAACCTAACCTAACCTAACCTCAGAATTAATTATTATAAACAGTTGCACGCCAACTCCCAAGTATATCTATATGGTACTGTACACGGCGGCTGAGACGTACCATCACCAGAGGGCCGCCACCGTCCGGTCAGTGGCCGACACTTCCGCTTGTCAACTGCGTGTGGCTGGCGGCAGCCGGAAGGAACACAGCACTCGAGTCTCCTGTTGACGTCGTCGCCGGCCAGCGACCATCACCACCATCGCCGACACGGAGGCGGGGGAACAGCGGGCGGGCGACCCACGTCCTGTTCCGTCACGTCAGTCAAAGACCAACTGTCGCCGTCACCGTCGTACGACGAGTCCACTGGTAGCGGTGGAGGCGGCGATGGTGGTGGTGGCAATAGTGGTGGGATAGGCTAGAGCGGGAGATGCGACGTCGGGCTCGACGGCCATGGGTCCTCGAACAGCAAGTCCAAAGTTAGCGTCGGAGGTGATGGGCGGCAGCAATCGAAACATCAAAGCCCAGGTGAAGCGATTCCGAGTGAAGACCAAAGGGGCCAAGACGCAGGGGATAACCGTCGGCGGTCTCGTCGTCTGATGGCTGCCTTTCTTCACCGTGTATCCTGGTACGGTCTTTCTGCCCCTCGTATTAGTAACGCGTGTTTTTTCTAGAAGCACTCGTTTGAACATATTATCTACGTTTCTTTGAGATGCAAAATCGTAAAAAAAAAAAAAACGGTCACAGGGGGGGGTCTATCCCCCGTATCGCCCCACCCGTATTTACGTGACAGGGTGTTATCAAATGTGTGATAGCAAACTCGTGATAACACACGGTCTATTTTTTACGGTGGACATCTTTGATTCTGTTCTTCATACGACCAATGTAGCCTTGTCAGAACATCTCTCTATGATTTCTCAGGATTTGTAATCTTCATATATCTATCGGTCTTAATTAACTGGTCGTGTCTTTTATTGTATTGTTTACTAATATTTCACGATACGTACCTATAGCAAAACTTTTCTGTGAAATCTCGTTTCATTGATTAATTTATTATAAATTTATATTCAATTAATCTATATTTTATAGGTGCTGCTATGCTTCTGATAAAAACGATGTACTCCAAAACTACAGTGATATTAGGGTCATCACTAAAAAAAAAAAAAATAGCCAGCGCAATAGGTTGTTCATTCATTAATACTAATCACTTTCAGTTCAGAATTCAAAGATAATCACTTCCAATAAATTAGTGAATTATCCCTATCACTGTTATATTTGAACTAAACTGGCGATCAAATTAAAGTTGATTGGATTTTAATTAATTTATAGTGTCTAACAGATATATGATTGAAAGGGAAATCGAATTATAAAAACGTATTCATTTATATCAATAACGCAAGAAATTTGGTAAAAATAAACAATAGAATAAGATTTTTTAAGAGAATAATTCACAAATTCTAACTATATACGCAAGCAGATAATTGATTTGACGTAATTTGTAGCCATTGTTTGTTTGACTTTGATAATATGACTGAGCCATTGTTTAATTTTGTTCATAAAGTCACGCCTATAGTTATTTTACTGTCGATAAATTTACATTAATTATTATTTTGCATAAGAATTTAAATAATTTATTATTTAATTAGGGGTAAGAAAATATTTTGTATAAAAAAAAAAAGTTAAGTGAATTCTATACTAAGATAAAGTGAACAGTTATAGTTTATGTAGGTATTGAATATTATAATACATATTTCAGCTTTTTCAGTATTTTCAAAATATTGCCATTTATTGTACCGTAACAATAGAACCCATAAACGCACGCATGAATAAACAAACAAATAAAAACAATATTAATAGTTTTTTTTTTCTTTTTACTTAGTTAAAAATTTTAAAAAGGAATTAGACTGTTAAATCACATTTAACGTAGCCCAGATTGTAAGTTTGACCTAAGACTTGATTTATAACAATTCACAACAACAAAAAACTGGGTGTATTGTGTAAATATTCTTTGAACAGTTTGAATTAAATAGGGTATGTTAATTCTATATTACTGTCACCCGTTAAAATGAACCGATTTAAATCGTTCCTATTGTTTACGGATTTTTCTTTGTACAAAAACTACGATAAATTATTATCAAACGACAAAAAAACATATCACATGTTATATTACAGACAACGCGTTGAAGGTCGAGAAAATAAACTCATCGAATTAACAAATTTTCAACGTATATTAAAACAAATTAAACATAAAAATATGTTGAATGTTTCACCAAAAAAACTTTTATATTTAAAGTTTCAATAATATTGTAGAGTGTTTTTTATGACAATTTAATCGGTTTTGTTTTTAAATTTAAATATTATTTAATTTACTTTTACAACATAGTGTTTTAGTACTTTTGCCTATTATAATACCAGATTTTTTTTTTGTAAAATATTCTCAACATTCACCGGAATTTGATAGGTAATGCTTTTGATTCAATATTGTACCGATATAAAATTATTAATGTGACTATCGAGTATTAAAAATGATTACAAATACACCTAAGTTAGTATAAAATCTATAGTATGTAGTTTGTTTTAACTTGATTCAATTCGGAAATATAATATCTATTAATTAATACACACCACAGTTAGGTAGGTACATACAATAATAATATTTTTAACACTCATTGCTATACAACTGATCTAGTAGATAGCGATGAGAGTTTAAAAGACGTAGATACGTCATAGCTGAAAATCAATCTGTTTTGAATTTAATAATTAATTAAAATTAAAATTGAATGACTGCATGCATTTTCTTTGTTGAAAAAATAATATTTTTTTATCTCAGTAAGTATACATTTTTACATAAAAAGTATATAAAAAAATCACTTCTGCGCTTTAGTGAGTTGTGAAATAAAACCAAAAAAACAGTTTAACGAGAAAAAGTTTCACAGTCTTCATTTTGAATGTTCTTGAAACAGGTTTTTTATTTTTGTGATAAAAGTACAAGTTTTCTTGAAACACTATACAATCTTTGTCTTTAATTAAATATAATTTAATTGAAAATTACTAAAAGATTATGTTTTAAAGTAGACAATTGAATTGAAATTTGAAAGGTGTGAGAGTCCTGCACAATCGAACAGAACACAAAGATTTTAATCGGGCAACTGTCGAAGACGTCTACTCTTTCATACAACATAATAATATGATACGATAACGTGAGAATAAGATATAATGGCAATTATTGTTATGATGATAGATTACACTAACTTACCGATTATAGGGCGGTATGGTTGATATTATCAGCGGCGTTTACAATAATTATTGCTGCAACACGATAACTGATGATCATGCTAATTCTGGTTGCGGCAACATCGGAACGGAACAATAAATAATTTAATGGTTGAATTATGCTATAGAGTTACATAATTGTTACAAGCAGATCAGTTATTAATATAAAAAAGGAAAATCTACTAGAAAGAGTAGCTAGAACTACTTATTTAAAACTTATGATAGTGATAGAGATGTAAGAATTTTCCAAGAATTAAGTAATAATATTTTTCCTACCAACCAAATCTCAATCAAATATATCGATGGTTTTGGTCACGTGTAAGTATAAGACGTTTACCGGTGTGGTGATATTTTTCTGACCCAAAAGGTAAATGATAGACAGAAAAAAGAAAAAAAGTTTTTCAATCAATACATTCATCGCTCGGCTTACAGTCTAAAAAAATTATGATAATAACTATTCTTGTTGTTGTATAGACACCACATTGAGCTTACCTAAAAGTACTGCGCCGTCCATGGAGCCATAAGAGCCGGATGATCGAATTCGTAGACGCTTTCAATCGTTCTGATTATGACGATAACACCTGTTGTGTAAGCAATACTAAATTAAAACATTTAGATCTATATATATTTTAACATTTAAAGAAATAGAAATTGCAATTAAAAAATTAAAAAATGTTAACTATATATTTTGTTGTTGAAGCGAATTGATCAATAAACACACAGAAATTAAACACAACTAATAATGCACGCCCGATGATTAAGTACAATAATGTAAAGCTATAATATCATAATATTATATTGATCACAGCCTTGGCAAGAAAATATCTAATTGATCGACAAGCGACAAAATAGGTACTACCTATACATAATATTAAACTACACACAAGGGTAAATATGATGTTAGAACGTTAAGGCTTTTCGAGCAGTTAAGAAAGTATTTAGATATATTATGTAACAATAAGCTAGTAGTTATAAACAATAGGATTTAAATATGATCAATACCCCAAACATACGAATAAAAATTATAATGACGATTCATAAAACTTATGTCGTACAAAACAATGCAATGTACAACAATAACCCACACAACAGCAGTTCCATGAACGAAGTTAACAAAAAATAAACTAGTAAAAATCAATTATTTACAAAAAAATATTAGATTAGAGTTAGAATAAAAAAATTAAGACGATTATCGGTGTTTTAACGTCATTATATCCGATTTGACGTTAGCCATCGTGACGTAAGTGTATATTTGTAACCAATAATAAACTCCTTATAACTTATCAGTACCCCTTAAACAATAAATTATTAGAATGTCTTTATTGTGATATTATTATTGTCATTTTGTTTACCATTACTTATATAACACTATTATAATATAAGCCTTCATCAGTTATGAAATGTTTAAATAAAGTAATTAACTAATAATGATGAATAGAAAAATTGCAATTAGTATTTATTTAATTATAAGGTTTTACTAATGTTATCAATACTGTAATATCATTATTTATCTCTGAGATTAAAACTCTTTTCAGGCATAACCAATAGGCAAACATTAATGACCTTATGTCTTCTGTGTTTACTACTCATATTTTATGGCGGGTTGCAATGAAAATACGTAATACATAATATTATGTTGAATGGTACCTACATGTTGTTGTTGAGTTTTTGATGTATTTTTTGTATAAACTACATTACTTACATACGACAAGCAATTCCTTATGATAATATATTGTTGACAAAATTTAATTTTTTTATACAAAAAATGTTATGTCCTTTCTAATATTTACATTTTACAAACTGTGAACAATTTAATTAATTAATATATTTTAGGCCTGTAAGGCCAAATTTTATAATAACAAAGTTTATTCCTCTAATTTTTTTGCTTTTTTTCTTAATTTTTTTTTATTTTACCCTGGAGACGTTTTTGGTTAAAATTACGCACTCGTAAAAAAAGTTCACATAGGTATTCCCCTTTATAATGGATGTTGAATCAATAAGATGGATACATTGAAGAGGTATTTTTACGATTTGATTTTGTTTTTTTCATTGTTTGTTTGTATACACATTATGTAATTAACTAAAATCGTTTTATGGACATTTTATTCTAAAAAAGCTATTTTATATCAAGACGAAACTTATTTGCTTCACTAATTGTACGAAAGAAAACTTTTTTTATATTTTTTAGTAACTGACATTAAAATAATAAATTTTAAACTTATAACCAAATACCTATACAGACCTTTTTTTTTAGTTCGATCTTTGATCGCAAGTTTTATTATATTCACTTTGAGTCTTTGTAAAATATTACTATAATTACCTTAATAATATTTTCTCATTTATTTACTAAATACATTAAAACAAAAATAATTCTAGTTCTTTATTATTAACTGTAGAAAAAAAATTTATAAAAATGAGTTAATTTGTTTTAAAACGTTTTATCATTATAAAACCTTAAAAAAGGAAAACTTTTTTTGGTATATAAACCGTGTTAAGACTAATTTACCATATTAATTTGAATAAGATTTTTTTAATGAAAATACTAAACAATGTTATGTAATTAATATAGGTCAGAACTACCTAATTATTTATGGTATAAAATATAAAACTATAAATCAGATTTATGATATTTCCGTAACGATTAAAATTTGATTATATCGGCTGTATTTTTACTAATGACTAGGTAATGTATTATATTTTAAATAAATCGGATTTAGTATGAGTTATGTTTAAAGGTAGCAAACGGACGTTTAATAAAAACAGCAATGGTTTTGACTGGAGAAAACCACAAAGAAGATGGATAGATAATGTTATAAGGAGTTAAGAAACGCGGCAACCCAAGAAAATAGGACAAATTTTCAAGTAGCAAATGATATAAATGGATGGGTAGAGATAATTTTGGTGGTAAAAAACATTGATGGATTTTAAAGCCTAAATAATGGTATAGTAATAACGTTTATTAATTTTTTTTTATCTACCTGCCTGAATGAACACCACTTTAAACTTTTAAGATGAAAAAATTTTTGTTTTTTATACGTTTAATGTTATATAACTTAGTTGGAACACGATTTCCTAATTATTTAGTCGTTACATTATGTAGGTATAGCCTAATAAATTAATAAATATAAAAAATGTTTGGGTATAGGTACTTTATAATATTAAAATAAACATTCAAGTAATTACTTAGAATTTGTACTTTTTTCAAATCCATTTACTTAATATTTCGAATAAAAATATAGTTTAAAAAATAACTATAACATTGTAATCGTTATTGTTATAGGTATACTTACACTTCATTGTCAGTTAATTATTGCACACTCGTATTAAATTTATAAGAATCTACTTGGTTTATGTTATTGAAACAAACAATTATCTGTTGGTGATGACAATGATGATGATGATGATGGTCATAATAATGATATATTTTACTGTGAACTTTTTCGAATTATGGTAGGATGTTATCTCGTATATTATGTTATATTATCATGTGCGTTTGATGTGTCCGCCTCGTGACTAGAAATGTTGAAAAATCTGTGAATAAACGTGAAAAAATCCATTTACTAAACTGTAAACAACTGAAGAACGCATTTTTGTATTTTTTTTTTTACAAAATGTCTCTCATGGTCATTGAAAATCACAGAATATGTGACGTGATGAAATTGTTGAGTAACATTTAATAGTTTGCTGCTAGACAGTATAGACATTAGACACTACCTATGTAATATCGTGTTTGTTTTTTTTTCATCCCTTCACATCAGTAAAATAACAGTATTAATATCATTAAAAAAAAAAAAATAGATAACGAGATGAGTGTACGCGACGTTACATTATAAAAATTAAATATAATATACGGCACCGAGCAGGTCTCTCGATCGATCATCGGAACGACACACAATTACAATAATTATAAATTCTTGATCGTCGTTAAGATACGACGTTTCTTACGATTTGGTATTTTTGAACTTTTCACGCTCGAGCCGATTGTTATCCGAGTAAAAAAAAAACACACAGAAATGCAATGTGGTTGTCAGTTTGAAAAAAAAAATCATCATAGTGGCCTATCAACTACGCAATTATTACTTTTGTACAAACATCACGAGCGATATCAATATATAGCTGCAGATGCGACAATATATTATTATTAATGCGACCGAAAAAAATATAGGTTGTGAGACTTCGCATCATTCGCCCAACCGCAGTTCTCGCTAAATTAAAAAATATATTATATTAACAGAAAGACGTTTTTCCATTTAAACACGCGAGAGGTTTAAAAATCAATTTATCCGATACGCGCGTTATACGGACGAGGAATGTTATTGTCGATGTTATGAAAATCGTTATAACGATATTATTATACCATGGTACAAAATACAGTGATATTATATAATATTATGTAGTATAGAGATACATACGGAACCCAATATTATTCTTCGGATCCGACGTCGACAGCTGTACGTGTTTCCCGCACAACAATACCTATAGGTATGATATTATTATCATTTTCGTTGAATGTTTTCAATAAGCATATTATTATAATTACAATACGATAATAATATAATTGTTTATTATTATTATTATAACCCGTCAAACTGACCGCAGTTCGAAATCACTAATCGTTATGTAATATAATAATACGATATAATATTAACTATAATTTTGAATTTTTGAATAAATTTAGAGGACGATTCGAATCGTAGATATATTGTACCAAATACCTTGGTATATCGCAGCTACCTCGGATGATGAAATGTTTATAAAATCGTTTGTCGGACTCGTATTTGCCAATAATATGTGCTGTGTAATATACATAGTTTCTACTTTTCTAGTTTTTAGACTTTTTCAATAACTCAGGGTGCGTTCTACTCATATCGCTATATAGATATGCAGTATGGACCTAATTTTAAATAGCCAAACTTTTTTTTACCCAGCGTAAGTTGTTAGGTGGAGTTTAAAATATAATATCGAGATAATATTATATTTGTGTTTGTGCTTTAAAAGGTGACCATTTTATTCAATTTTTAATCCATTGCAAAATTGATTTCACCCACCGTCGAGTAATTGACCTTAAAAACTCTTTTGATTGGTCATTTGACTAAAAATAAAAAGTTCATCTAGATTTTTCAATTGTTGGTACTGAGTGTCAAAACTTAAGTTGATCGTCAAATATGTTCAAAAACGTAGTTGTGTTATTAAAATAGTTTTAAAAAATATGGTTTTGGAGGCTAACAACCATTGTGGAGATGTGGAGAAATCAGCTTTGTGATAAATTAAAACATTAGTGAAATTGCCACTAAAAAGAATAACAAAAATGCCATTTAAAAAAAAATATTTAACGCAATGAAAATTTAATTTAATTTTTAAAAATGCAAATTAAAAGTTTTATTTTTATATTCTTTCTATGCAAATGAGTAATGACATGCAGGAATTGGCGTTATCGGAAAATATCAGAAATATACTTAATTTAATAATATTAAATGGGTTGTAATTCAAATATTTATTAAAAAAAATTCGATTGAACCAAAATATAATTATTTCTCTGAAAGTTTTTAGAAATATGAAATAATATGAATAAAATAAAAATAAAAGTTTTCATTTTATATTATTATGGCCGTATGAAACACATTTTATGATAAGGAATTTACGATTTAAATTTAACCCGCAAAAAATATAGGTTTTAGTATTTAAATCCACGTCCTCAATTTACTACTTAATCCAACCTAAGTCAAGCATTATAATATAACAGTTTATTGCGACTCACGCGTATCCATTATTGGGTGCCTACAACACGAGCTTAAAAAAAATAATACATTGGTGACTGGTGAAAAAATAAATCAATAATAACTTAACTTTAGCTATTATCGATTTATTTATTCAATATACAATTTTGTGATAGGATAACATCTACAATAATAATTATATTGCTGACTTTCGTCCAAGAAACGGGACGTAAGGTACCTGGTGAATTTAATATTTGTAAAATGTACCTACCTTTTTTTGGGACTCGATAGGTCCCATTTACTGTACCAAACGTTATCGATAATGAGAGAAACGCGATGACGTCCTCTCAGATCTTTTCATTTTTTTTTTCCAATATATATTTAATCATTCCCCCCCCTCCTCTTCACTAATTTAATATTCTTTGAGAACGGTTTCCACCCCACACACAAACAAATTATGTCATGTATTAAACGACACCGGGTTCACGGTTATCTACTCCGGTCCACCCGTCCACGGCTATGGCCTGCGGGCTACATATTTTTGCTAAATTAAAACCAAGAGTTTATTTGTCTATCACCCCTCACGTATTATACTGAAGTCACTGACTGGGCCCCGCCGACACCTGTTAAATATCAAGGTGCGGATTGGATTAAAGACGGTATAGACGTAGGTCGGTACAGCAAATGCCTGTCGAATGTGCCTGACAACCACCTGTACCTATGTTTATATAGGGAAGATATCACTTGAAAACCTTCGCGATTCAATCTATTAAAATAAGAGTGCCGCCGTCCCTCCCGTCAACAGTTGTTGCCATCCGTCAGTTCACATAATATGTAGTATTATTGTAGTATTATAGTATTATTATACTATTGTTTCGTACGTACAGGTAGTTTTCAAGGTTCGGATTTTTTTATTTAATTTTCCGTCAACATCACCGTCTAGTCGTAGCGGACTGTTGTAGTCGCTGTCGTGTTTTTCGCGCCGCCTAGAAAATCGTTGGCCATTGCATTATTTTCCACCGCCACCGCCGCCGCGGTTAACAATGAATTTCGTTGTACCACACACATACACTGAGGTACACACGGTATATTATATGTACGTATACATTTGGAGTGAAAAAAAAAAAAATAATAATAATATTCGAAAAAATGCGTTTTGTAATCACACTGCAGCACGAGTGTGTGCGACCCGCGTACAATGAACATCACGTACGTCTCTAAAAGATCATATATTATATATAATGTGTGTGTGTTTGTGTGATGGTTCATTGCTCGGATGCGTATAGTTCGTTTTTGTTCGGACATAATATACGTATACAGACGCACGCGCGTGTAAATATATAAATGTTATACGATCACAGACGCGCGGAGGTGCAATATCACTTTGGAGAAATGTCGGAGGAGAAGGAAAAAAAGGTGAAAAAAAGTAATACATTTATAATAACGCTTACCTATGTACAGTATAACGACGGACATTATAAAATGTGACCGCCGCCGCTACCGTCACCGCTAGGTATATACCACTGTATTATGCACTTTCTACCCGGTGAACCCCGACCAAGGTCTCGCTGTTTAACAGTCCATCCTCGTGGATTATGTTTTTTTTTCCATTATTCTTTTATACCTCCTCCCCCTCGACAGCCAGTACATTCTCAAAAAAATATAGTTGTGTCAAAGTTGAACGTCGTAAATATGGCCGGCGTAATTTGTTTTTATCATTATTATTGTTCTGCTTTTTCTTTTTTCTCATCGTATCCATAGTGTGTCCTCCACCAACTGGAAATTCGTAGTTTGACGCAACAATTCGGTCCGACCACTGCTTCACCACCCAAACGAAGCGTATTGCTTCGATTCTAGATTTAATACAAAATATTACTGCCATTTCCTCAGTCATATACCTGTTATACTATATGTTTACGCATCTGACTGACGTACCACTCCAAATACTTCAGTTTTAGCTAAAATTGAGGATGATTACAACAATTCATATAGGCACTGCAGATTCCTTAAATTTTTATAATCACCTTGAGCTCATTTTTGTCTGGTACAAAAATGGCGCACTGATTAGCTTAAATCCCTATCCTAATCGGTAAACTATTTAAGCACAATTATTTTAGGTCGTCTTACCGGGTGACAAAATATTAAAGTTAAGAGATTCGCTTTAAACGTGCGTTTCCGTAAGCTGAACACATATTTCATGTGAGACATTATTATTATTTGATTCTCCAAAAAATTACACAGCAGGCAAATGGCATGCGTATTGATCTATAATCGAGTAATTGGAGAACGATCCATATTAATCATAGTCCAATACTTTAGTATCGTCCAGAGAACTCAAATTTTAAAGCAAATGAAAATAAATTTTACTTTTGTATTTTTAGAATTATACGCCTTTTACCTAACTTCAAGGAACAAATCACAATTCGAGTTACCAAGGTTTTTGAGTTATTGAGAGTCGACGGAATTATTGAAACTTGGCTGAATTTAGTTTTTAAAAAGTTTCGACATCGAACGTGTGCAATCTTAGAATCATTACAATATAGCTCTCATTCTCATATAAGATACAAATAAACTTCGTTAATCAATTTCGTTTTTTACTTTTGGACTCAGACCAATTCAATTACTTGTTTCACACCGCATCTCTACGAGTGTACCATTTCCCTCGTTGGATCAGATCCAAGCACGTGCATATGAGTAACTGGGTTCAGATATTTCCATGACCCCTGTATAGTTGCTGGATGAAAGCAAAACCAAAATAATAATAATTATAATAATAATTGCACAAAATCCGTTTTGACACAACCATTTCAGTTTAGTAAATTTTACTATTAAATATTATAGTGTGCCATCGCAAGTGTAGTACTATAGTTCACAATATTATGCAATAAAAATCAATTGATTATACACTATATTATACGTGATGGTAACGAATAACGATCATCCTATCCATACAAATAAATAATATTATAAAACACGTTGGTCGAATTTTAATCAAATTAACGAAATATTATATTACATATTTTATATTATTATATTAAATGTTATAGACAAGTAATGTGATTCAGTCACTCAGGGTATTTCAACGAATAAACTTATGGTTTGGTTATATAATGGCTTATGATCAAATATAGTTTATATATTATAGTGGGTATGCTATAAAATTTAGTCAATAATTCTATGAATCTTATTAAACAGAACACGTTCCGATATTAGGATCATTATTTCGTTCATTCGGATATTTTTTGTTGATAAATTTCATTTTTGTACATTGCAATTTGTAGTACACTAGTATTACACTAGTGTGTGCGAAATAGTCGATAAACATATTGATATCACAACGAAGACGCCAATAGTTTAAAAAAATAATACATATTTTTTTTCTTATAACAATGTTAAATAATAGTGTAACATACTATCTTGGGTATATAATAATAATAATGTGATTCTACCAGCATGTGTGTTACGTATGCTAATTCGTAGTCGTATGCATAATGTAATGTAATATAATATTATTATTATTTATAATAATGTGAACGGTATAACAGTTTTATTGTGACAAAAATGTAGAACACTGATTGTTAATGTAAATAATAGTAGTGATGGTTAGCTGTATCATACTTAACATTTATTTCACGATAAAGATGGAAAAATAAATAAATTACTATAAACGTAAGAAATATAAAAGGTATAGTAAAAAGTATTTATAATATAGACTTGATTTCGAGCAAGAATCAAATTTTATTCGCATAGTTGGTTGTATATGAACAATATAACAATATAAATAACGTCGTAATATTGTTGATAGATATATTTTTTACTAATTTTTGTGGGCCGTGAAAAAATATAATATTATTATGTAGGTATACTTATGTGTTTTTAATGATTACAATAATTAATTTAATTGGTTTAATGGAATATTTTAATGTATCTACCTACCTATATTAAAAATAGTAATTTAATGAATGTATATTGTTTTCTCGATCATT
The DNA here is from genome assembly GCA_027563435.1 of Nasonovia ribisnigri. Classification (NCBI taxonomy): domain Eukaryota; kingdom Metazoa; phylum Arthropoda; class Insecta; order Hemiptera; family Aphididae; genus Nasonovia; species Nasonovia ribisnigri. The sequence continues at coordinate 99,183 of JANEHU010001879.1, read as the reverse complement.
AATCGTAGTATTAATTATAGGCAGGTAGGCACCTAGATAAATAGTTTTAATAAAAAGTCCTTTATCATAATACGTATTATATATTTATCAAGGAATTAAGTTTCGACAAAATATTTGTTTTGAGGAAAACATAAGTATAGATAATATGGCTGTTTTGTCAACACCACAAATTGAACATACAGGGATTGATGTTGAGATTAAAAATGGAATAAGAGTGGTTATTAGTAATTTTAATTATTTCAAATTTAATCAATTGCTTATTTTCTTATATCTAATGAATCTTTCTATCAAAATACTATGAGTTTATAACTGTCATTGAGTTTCTCAAGTCATTAAAAATAGAGAAAATCATTTAATAAGTAAATAGTAATAGTTATAAGTCACTAATATTGTAATATTGTAAGATTATTAAATGTAAATATATTAAATTGTAAATTGTAAACTCTCCAAAGCTAATGGCCTATACAGCTGAAACTATAATTATCAATAAAAAAAAAAAACTATGATTCTCTTTACAGTTCATAATATAATATATATTTAGAATAAGTTATTTTACATTTGTTTATGAATTAGGTGACAACAACTATGATAATTGAATAGTGAACAAAAATTCACTTTTGCGTAATTCAGCCATTCAGAACATATTTTGTAAACACTAATTAATGTTGATATTATCTACAATTTAATTAGAATAATGAATATAATAATATGAACAGCTTGATAAGACATAACTCATAATTAATTAATGGTGCATTGTTCCAAAACCCTAGCAATAATGGTTTAATATTATTGTAATATTTTTAAGTACAGCCCATATTTGTTCGATGGTTTATATAGTTATAATGAGAGTTCACGATGGTCAGATAAATATTATATTAAAAAACTACATATGACGTGTTCAAACAATTCCTTGTAGGTCAATGGTCTCAAGCATGTAGTCCACAAGTGTAGCGTATTTCTTCAATAATTTTGAAAATTAAATGAAATTACTACTAGACAAAAAATCAATATGTACTTCTTTGTAATACCTAGTATTAAATACAGTTATACTATAATATTTTTAATCAATGGAAGAAACAAATGTTGTCTTTATTTATTTTGTTTATTTCAAACTTGGTATTGAGATGATTAAAAAAAAAAAGGTGTTTTGCCGCGAACCCTTGACGTATAAATATATGGCCCGTTGGTAATTTGAGGTCGAGACCACTATCAGTGGTCTGATGAATTTTTATAAAAACACAATAGTTTCACTTTACTTATATACATATTTACATGTTACACGACGGTATGGTTTCAAAACATTTTCATATCGAAATTTCGGGTATGTTAATGATACCCTGTGAGATCAATAATTAATCAGACACAATGTTTGTCAAAAACCGTATTACAGACTACTGATTAGGTAGTTCAGCTATATTTACACACTGGCTTTTGCGTTGTTGTCGTAAATGAAATCGAAAACTATATAGGAGGTAGTGAGGTACCTATCTCATCGTGGTGGTATAACAGCTAGTACATTAAAATAAAAAATACTATCTTATAATGATAATAATATGACGTTTAGTATTAAACATCCAAAAGCATCATCGTCGTCGTTCATTCGTTCGTCATGCTATAATGACTTTCGATAACAATATACAGGTCGTCTTCGGAAAAAATATAAGTACTTATATAAGTATTTAAAGTATTAAGGTCACGTTCTGCAAGTGTATTTATTTCATAAGTTTGATAAAATAAATAAAAAGTAATAAAACTATTTTTTAATTTCAGTTATATTATACAGTTTATGATTTTTAATTTAATATTAAACTGAATGTTGTGAATAATTTATTGTTTATTCAATGTTGTGTTGATTTCAAATCATGTTAAATTGATGTTGTTGCAATAAACTTTTATTCTTATTATTTTTGATGCAGTGATAATAATATTATTAATAATATCTTTTTCTTTAAATAATTATAAATGTTGAGCAATATTCCAGTAATTCAATTCGTTCATAAAATATGCTTAGTCAAAGTATAGCTAACTATTTTTGCAGTATTAAAAGTTCATTTTGGTTGAGTTAACACGCCACTGAACCCATTTTCCACTATATGTCTATTTTAAGGCTATGCATGCACTTTTTTACATATAATTTTTTGGATTAACTACTTGAATATAAAAAAAGAGTATATTATTTTTTGACATTTTAGAAACTGTCTTGAAATAATACCAACTACCTATAAGTCAAATTAATAAACAAACTGACGATAATATATTTTGAAAATTAATACTTAAAGTAAATCTTATGTTTAATAACAAGTTGTATGTTATAATTTTGTGTTTTATACTTTTATATCATTATCATACTTCTAAATTATTGTTGCTGAAAAACCTAATAACCATGTCTTTGGAGATTGCTACGTTGGTGTAAAACCCACATGGTTTAGTAGCATGTTTATAAATTTTAAACCTATTAAAAAAAAATTGGACATTTTATTATTCAAATTAACCATAATAGTTGAAGATATTCGTTTTCGAATTAATGTGAAAACGATTAGTACCTACATAGAAATTATGAACACCTCATATTTTATAAAACAAATAATTTAAATCGGACTTTTATCAATCGAAAATGTGCATAGTACATTAAAGATGAAGATAATATTATTATATTTACAAAACTTAGATATCTTGTAAAATATTATGTGATGCATCGATTGCTATAACTCTATAAGTAATAATACGTATAATTTTATATTATTAACTACATAAAAGCCTTTCCTATAACGTAATTAAATAAGCTATAAAGGTATACAACAATCATATTATAACGGTGTGCACATGTCATATGTACTCACAGCAACGTGTTCGCCATGTCATTGATCTCAAAAAGCTCTAAAATTTACATAATCAATGATGGCGTTATATTTAGATCGGACCTTATTTATATAATATTTATAATATATTGTACGGGTGACGCTATAATATTATAGGTGTATGCATAAAAAACGTTTTATGCCTGGATACGTGAGTGAAAAACATCCCTGCAAATAATCGTACATAAAACGTCCGGTAGACGTCAAAACGTATTTTGTCTGCGACTTGGCCAGAGGCGGCTAAGGGGTAGGATTTGTGAGGCCGGTGGTGTGTGTGTGTGTGTGCGTGCGTGCGTATAATGTAGCTATATATTATAATATCGAAAATCGAAAAACTATCAGTCTATATCACTTTTAGCCGATATCTACATAATATACTTTGTATGTATTTTATTTTATATATTATATGTTTTATGGAAACGCCAATAACGAAGCGGTCGCGTCAAAAGCTTTGTGCGATGGCGTAGAAAGGCGAAAAAGCGGAAAGGCGGAAAGGTACGCGTGTTCACCGTATACACCTATATATGCAAACGGGTCTACGAGAAATCGTTTGACCTTTCGTCCACTTGCAGCACACGTCTTGCTGGGCAGGTACACGCGTAGCGAGACGAGTAATTTACCAAGAATAAGGACCTGTGTGGAAATCGATAATAAAAAAAAAAAAAACCACCGACGTTCGTCCTGAAATTATTATAACAAATATAATAATAATTGTCGTCCGTGTACAACTACAACTACACTGTTATTGGCACTTACGAGAAATCATTTAGATTTGACTATAAGTATATTTTATTGTAACCAGTCGGCGGGTTGCATCATAACTCATGTAATATATCATATTTCTCAGGGTGGAATCGATTAATCCGCTGTTTTTAACGAATGGTTTCCATTTGTTTTATGAGAATAAAATATGCTTTCCCCCGCACTGCGGAGGCAGTAAGTTGTAAACGTCTTGCTGCAGCGCGATCTTAAAATATTCAAAATTGTTTATTTTCAAAAACATCCACGCCCGTATAGTTTTATGGACATGATTCGTTATAAATTACAACGTACGGCGGTCGAGGCTGTGAAATAATATAATAATAATAAAATAATAATAATAGATTGTTCACCGTATGGAATATTAATAATAAGAAACAGCAATGGATCTAATCACAATAATAACGTAAATACTTATTGAAAATTTTTATCAATCATAAAATAAAAAAACAATATATTATTTAAATGCAACTGTTGAGCTTTTAAGTGTCCGTTTTTGGTGTGAAAAAAAATATGTTTGTCAACAGAACATCATATATTTATATCATACATCTGTTGCAAAGCTCTGCAGTTTCCGACAGGAAGTTATATAACATTTAGTTGTTTGTGTGGTGTAACAGCCGCATAAGTTTGTTCTTTTTAATCGTTATAGAATACGTTTGAACATGATATTATTGTGATTTTCGAATACCATTTTTCGTGGAGGTAAAATGATCATATTATCTGCAGTTATCTATAGGTATACCGCGTACTGTACCGCCCACACCAGTGTATAGAATCATCACATATAATAATATAAAGTATAAATACTTGATAAAAAACCACTACGCAGTGACTACAATATCGTTGAAGTATTTAATACTATTACGTATTTATGTGGACACCATTTTTTGTTCAAAAGCTCAATATCGTATTACACTAAACGATAAATATTGTTGTACACAGAAACTTTTCAAGACAACGATGATCGACGAGAAAATTGAAAGTTTACCCTTTTGATTGGCTTCTGAAAATAATACACTTCAGTTTGCTTTACTAATACCTATCTACCTATATATATTATATTATAATACTGACGTAAGCTTCTTATTGAAAGTATTTAAACGTTATACACAGAATCATAACTTTTTGGTTCTTATAGTTTTATAATTATCGCGACAGTAAACTATTACGTTTTTTACTAACTAGATTTTACATTTGCATAACATGATGACCACAGTTCGCTAATAATCATAACATATTATATTATTTTTCATAACACTAATGTATTGTGATACTAATGTGTATATACAACATGTTATTTTCATTGTTAAATATGATGATCACAGTTCACTAATAAGTAATAACCATAAAATATATAATTCTTCATAACACTAATGTATTGTGATACTATTGTATATAATATATAACATGTTATTTTCTTCAACAAACTTTTGATAATATAGGTACCTGCACGTAAAAATTATAATTGAGTTTAATGAAAAAAAACGTAAAAATAGATAAATGATGAATGTTCAGAATATTGTAAACGTTGTTAATGTTTTATTCGAGAAGACATCATTATGACTTTAAAACGTACAACTTATAATTAATAATTGAAAGTAGGTACCTACATTTTAAATATCGATTTGATGTCGTAGATGCATAAGTTTTTGTTTGTCATTGTATTGCACTTAGTTTTGAATAGAGGTACAGATTGATAAACAAACTTTTCTTTTGACGATGATTTTTCATGGTTTTAAACAGTGCGGGTTCAAGCGATTATAATTTGTTGAGCACTGTCATTTTTGTTTGTGACGTATTGCTTAATATAATAGGTAAATACCATTAAAAGTAAATTCTTAATAAACCTCAGAAAAACTTGTTGATTAAAAAAAAAAAATCTGTTAATGTCATATTATAGTGTACTTATTATTTTTGTCTTGTAATATGAAACCCCTTAAAGGAGAAAGAAACGTGGTTGTTACACCTATATAGAAAAAAAAAATGTGTTTCACTTGTTACCTTCAGGCGGTGAATACGAATGCTGCGGATGAAAAGACAAAACATGAGACATTAAGACACGTCATATAGACAGCAAACGTGCGCGAATATTAAAAATTACTGCGAATAATAAACGTCACTCGTATTTTAGCATTCATTGCTCGTTGGCAAACTTTTTGTACAAACTTTTCGGCAAGTGCATAAATTCACGTGATCAAATATTCAAATTTAAAATGTCTAACGCTCAGTATTTTCACCTTAACGGTTTACTTATAAATGCATGGCACAGTATAGAGTTTCCTATGTTACCTACCTACCAAATTGTACACCACTCGCTGCAACATTGATTGAGTAAAGCAAATCAATTCCGTTGAAAATTTGTTGTATGTGTTCACAATAGTAAAACATTGATTATTTGCTTATCTCAATATTCAAATATTCAAATATTCACAATATTAGCAAATAATGATGATAATCCGAGTTTATATTTTGTTGCCCTTGCAAACTTGTTAAAAAAATCATTTAAAAAAAGAAAACATTACGAAATAAATGAAATCCTAATAAAGTAGGTAATACGCGTATAATATAGGAATGATGCATATACATGAAATATCATTTATCACATAATCATATTTATTATTTTGTAAAATTCAGAATTTTTGTTAAAAATTAAGAAAAATCTGATGAATGGATAGTTTTGATAAAGCTCCATGAATTTTTTTTTTATGTTTAAATTTCATATTTTATATCTCTCGTTATATGCATACAATTTCATCTAATTTAATATGATTTATATTCAATATTATACGTCATATATACTATAAATACATTCATACACGTAATAATATTTTATTGGGCCACGTAAAAAACGTCATTATTTAAGATTGATTTAAGAAAAAATAACTGAAGACCTATACCTAGGTATATTTATTTCAACGTATTGGTAATATGAATAGTAAATGCATAACGCGCACTTTACAAATAGGTAGTCAGTGATTTTTGAAAATATTCCTTTAATCAATATGTTTTTATATTCCTACTTTTAATATTTTAAATATGACAGTTTATGTATGTTTGACATTTCATCACAAGATTTATATTTAGTGTTACCTATGCTAATAATATTTATTTTTCTAAAATTGCTTAATAGTATTACTATTCAATATCTATATAGATTTACAAGAAATTAAAACATTCCTCCGAGCACTTAATTTTAATGTTAAGTTAAAATAACAAATATTCAAGTCATTTTCAGACTTTGATGGTGTCCTAATAATAACATATTCAATGACATTTAATTGAATTTAACAATAGTTTGAATAATAATAACATATTATGACAATGGTAAGAAAAAAAATCTTCATGTTGTATTGCTTACTAAGATGTTTTTATTCACTCTATAATCATTGTAAATTCTTAATTATATCGATGCGCCAGTACAATAGATTGTATTCAATCAAAAATAGACTAAATATCAATTTCTAAAATGTCCGCCGATTAATTATTTTTGATGTAGGTCGAACGGCAGAATTTAAATCATCTGATCTCATTACAATTGATATTTTTTTACCATAATATATCTGAGCACAAAGAGGTTTTCAATAAATGTTTTTCGTACCTCTTTCATTTACCATAGGTACATTTTTTGAGATATAGATGCATTTTCACGGGATATATATGTAGGATAAATTCACAGAACGAAAAACCGAGACCACTTCCGTGACCTTTTTTTCGTTGAACAAATATGTGTGTTCATAATATTCTACACAATCCATAAAAAATACTGTTAATTTATTTGCACAGCGACAGTATGAAAAGTATACTCTACCTGTTAAGAGCTTGTGAGAACACCTAGGTATGAACACATACGAAACGAACACACAAAATATAATTTGTTATGAAATAACTAAGAAAAAAATTATGTATGTAGTGATGATTTTTGAAGATTTGAATTTAAATTCAATAATCAGTCCATTGAATACCTTCCTTCATTCTTCCGGTCTAAACGCGTTTATCGCTGAAGGTATACTATTTCCACACTTATAATAATATTATCTAGCAAGCTCCTGTAATTCCTTCGTTATAGTTAAATGTTCATTGTTCATAATTAAAATTATTGTGTATAATAGTTTATACGTCTAGTGTAATGTAACATTATAGGTAAGTAGTCGAAATTTTTCATTTTGATATGGCTCAACGAATATAATATTTTGAATATAAAATGGAAGTATTCGCTTCTCGAACTATAATAAAGGTACCACAAGGAAACGTCGAAGTCGACATAAATCTTTATTAAAACTTCAGTTCGATCGTTTCGTGTGCGGACGAAAAACTGTACCTATAGGCAACGTTTTCATTGTTAAAACCCGAATTCTGTTGCTCAATTAATAATAATAATAACAACAATAATGGTTATTTTATTTATTTAATCCGGACAAAGTCACCGAGGTGAACGATCGGGCGTGTGCGAGACACCACGGCTCGTTGTGTGGGCAAACATTAACAGTTGTAGGTGTTCTCTTTTAGATGGAGAGCCGGTCGCCGGTGATGTATATTAGCAGAGGGTCCACCACCGCCCCCCCCCCAAATCATTTCTCTCTCGCGTCCGTTCCGCGTGTCATTTTATATTATTGTGCGTTTTGTTGGGAAAAAAATAAAATAAACCCTGACTGGTACGACCGTGGGGTAATGGCCCGAGAAAATCGCCAGGCTATTAATCAATTTATATTCACGAATGACGCGCCTTTTAATGATTGGCAGATCTTATAAATTATACCCACCGATATTCTGCAGTTCCGTTACACTAAACAAATATTTAATTACGGTTTTATTTGAAATCAATCAGTAGTAGCTGGTAGCTGGTATTGTTATAGAGCAACCTTAATATCATAGTAATGTGTAATTTTTAACAAAATAAACATATAATAATATAGGTAGGACAGGTACTATAATAAAATAATAAATACCTAGTCGACTAATGCAAACACAAATGCTGTGGTGGTTTATTTAGAAAGAAAAGTTAAATATTATTATAGTATACATACCTATATAGTTATCGGGTATAGACTATGAAAAGGATAACGCGTGATTGGTCTTTGATAATTATAATAATTACCAAACATTTTTTTAGGTTAATTCGATGTTTGTTAAACACGGCGTAGGTTTAACCCACAGCCCACAATATGTATTTATTTTTATTTTTTTCTAAACTGAAATTGGAAAATTTCAACAGTACAATATTAATCTCCTCTCTTACTTAAATAAATTTAATTCTAATAGAGAGTATAATATATGTATTAAACTTTACTCTATGTTATAAATTATCTTGGCCAACGCAACCAAAGATTATATTGTTCAGTAAATAATAATATTATTATAATCATAATAATGAGTAGGTAACTTTGATTAAAATATTTGATTTGTGTTAATATTGTGTACATCAGAGTGTTCGTGAAAATATAGAATTAACTGACTTTCATTGAAAAACTTTATACCCCCTCGTCTGACCTATAGGCTTACAGCCAGACTATAAAATATTTTATTATAGGGTAAAATAAAAATAAAATACAAAATACTGAACTGGTAAAAATACATTTTTGGCATTTTCAATTTTACCTGTTCCTCAATGTTTACAACTGATGTTCCGTTATAATAATACAAGTTACGATCACATAATATTTCTGCGGCAAATAATATTTTGATATGTTGGAATGTTTATGGTTGATATTTGCATTTATGGCTCAGTTATTGTTCTATTGACGTAAAAGATTATGAACCATTTATCACAGACCGCAGTAAGTTGTATACCTACAAATTTTATATGTTTTCCAATATTATTATCGAATACTGAGGCGGTCATGATAGTTTTGTTGTCACCGTGTTATTATTATTACACCTTTGGTGATAGCAACCAGTTCAACAATGAAAGTATACTGTTTCTGAAGATAAAAAAATATCGTAAATCGTTGTAAAATCTTTTTTCAAAAACTTTTGATTTTTTGCGATATATGACGGTATTAGATATGCCTTTATGAAGCATAGTTATGTGAACACATATCATTAAAATATTTGGTAATATGCATAATTGATGACTATAATATTAATTTACATTTTATTATTTTTATTAGTTTTATTATATACTATTTATTATAAATTGTATCCACATTCTACTCGTTATTCGACGTTAAATTTCATAGACAACGACAGTTCACTTATGCCCACTACAACGCTGGTTTGTTTAGATCTAATTTTGATTTTTTAACAAGAATCTACTAATTATTACTATAATTAATCACTATACACATGTTTATATTTTTTTAATTTTTTGTAAAAAAAAAACATTGGTACATTTTTGCAATATGATAATGTGAAATAATATGTTTACAATGTTGGGTACATAAAAATGATTGAAAACAAGTGCACCAACGGAGTTATACAACTGGCGAAGGTCGAATTCTGCTTGGATTTTACTTATTGCTGGATTGACTAGTGGATATTTATGTCAATCACAGGGCAGATTTACGTCAATTTATGTAGGTCTGCTAGGGTTAACGTCACTTGATTTGATACGTCCATAAACAAGTCACTAAGATATTATTGTCAAAAAATAAAACACGTTGTATAATAATATCATACGTTGATATTATATTATTATGTTAAATATCGTGTAGAATATTAATTGTTTCCGTGTTTTATATTGTTTTATTATATTTTGTCACTTTATAGCTGTGTAATAATACCAGTTTCCTCGTGCATTATAATCACACAGATTTATAGGTATTTAATGAGACACGATAATACCTATTTCATTTGACAATATTATGGTAAATATTTGAACATTTTATGTTTTTAAAGATTACGTTGTAATGACTGGGAGAATTGACTACGGTACTGAAAAAAAATTATGGGAAGTTATTCGTGGAAGGAGGATGAAATACTGTGTCGGTCTGTAAATGGCCATAACCGAACACTGTACAGTCATCAAATCGTATAAATTTGAATATATACCTACACAACATTATACAGGGTGATTCACCAATTAAGTAGTGTCCTGTGACGATAGCAACTTTTGTTCTTTTTTCAAATAATTCCGTCCTGTACATTATTTTGCAACTAAGTACCTAATTCACAATTGGACCTAGTAGTTTTTCAGTTATTGTAATGTTTATAATAAGGATAATATTATTATAGTCCTTACAAATAGTTTAAAAAAAAATATTAAATAGGCGTAATTTTGTATCTACCATTTATTATATATATGGACCATTCGTACAAACTTTAATGTTTATAAATCAATATTAATCATCACTAATATTATCAAATCACCCAAGCCCCCTACCTTCCAAATCCATTATCATTGATGTTATTATCTTTAGTACACGAAACTAAATAAATTGAAAGCTACTCATTTTAACTTGAATTGTGCGATACACCGAGATTTTCAAAAAAAATATTTGCTAAATAATTGACTATAGATAAGGGAAGTAGGGTTTTCATTTGAAAAACGGAAGTTTGTGTCTCCTCTGCAGGACACTCCTAAAGTAGCATAAAAATCTCAACAACTTGAAAATATGGTCTTTAAATATATACAAAAATTCCAAAAATCTATATTTTGGATGACTGCATTATTGGAGAAAAAGGGGTGAGCATAATTGATGAATCACACTGTATACATAGCCCAGCAAGTGGTTGATACAAATAGTAACAGTCATTTTTTCATTTTTCTACCACACTAACTTATTATACTTTTATCAATTCTTAATAGGTAGTAAAAAAGAACGCCGGCGGTGACCTGCTTTTCCATTTCGAAACGACGCTATATACCTAGGTTAATTTTATATTTATTTTTCACGCGGGTTCGCTGTGACTATCGGCTGTTACGGACAACCTAATAATTTATAGTTTATACATTAATTGTTGTGTGTTGACATAACTTAAAATAATATTCAGCTGAACGTTTTTCAAAATTTAAAAGAATGTTTGGCCGGTAATTTATGTAAATTTACAATAGCCATTTCTCATCGGTTATTTTAATTTTCGTTGAGATTTCATGTACGGAATGATGAAAATGTACGCTCCAAATTCGATTAAGATGTTTTATTTCACACAGGTTTAGGGTGCGTACTTGAAAATCGTATACGGGTATACGTTATCCGGTTTTTAATTAAGATATATAATAATATATAATGAGTATAAAACATTTTATTAGTTTATTAAAATCATATAAAACAGATAAAAATAATTACATTTAATACTTGCTTATGTATTAGGTACAAACATACATCAGTTCACAGTTGTTGTTCTCCATTATTACTATAATTTCAAGTATAATACGTCGTCAAATTAAATATTTAAATTTTCAACTCAATTTACGGTATTAAGACTTGGATTAACTTTACGTTTATAATACCATAACGCTGGGAAAAGTATTATAGTTACATTATAAATGAACGTCAGATACACAACTTACCACAAATGTGATTTTAATATGCACAACTGCAGTTTTACTCAATTATAAAAATACCTACTATCTAATTATCAATATTAATAATAGTTAATATACCTGCCTAATATTATAAGAAAAAAACTGTGGTCGTAATGTGTACGGTGTACTTACTTGTAATGGAAGTTTTGTCAGGAAAAACACATTATTGATTTGATTTGCTAGAACAAGACGTTATAATCGTATATTTAAAATATTAATAAATTACAATATTATAAAACTATGTTTATTGAAATTTCATTACTTGATTTTCAATTGGCCCAATTATAGGCAACAAAGTTATTATTTGCTTATTAATTGTTGCAGTGATTTGTTTTCGCAGATCACTCGTTGGCATTCGTTTTTTTTTAAATTTTTTATTAAGTAAAACCACCGAACGCATAAAAACGATAGTAACAATAATTTAACGAATCTAACAAATAAACGAATAAATCGATATCAACACAATATTTATACAAAACAGCTATTCAGAGTTTCACGTTACAAACGAACGTAATAGTATTATTTTTTCTAGATACCTACAAATATAAGTTTTACATAAAAAACCAACTGTTTGCAGATTATAATGACCAATTTTATAACAAAATATAAATATACCTACATCACGAAAGAGTAGTAATAAATAGCAAAAATTTTCAACAGCTCCTTATACAGTAGGTGTGTCGTATAAAGTATTATACATTTTAAAAATATAAATTTAACTAGATTATAATAAAGTCAATCAATACCTACTTAAAATAATAATCACCTGCAGAATCTGATGCGTATGTTGCACAATATGATACAATCGGCATTATTAAATAATTATGCATTTTTATAATTTAGCGTAAAATAAAACTGTTTTATAATTAATAAGACTTAACCATATTACAATTATAATAGCCTATAAGTGATTGCAATAATATAGTATTTTAATACACCAATAACGCTACCATCTCGTTGTGCGGTAAAACGTAACGCGTGATCCGATATGTGATACCACATGACACTTGTTACACTTAAAATAGGTACTGCGTATTAAAATAATCTCGTAAATAGTAGGAAATTATTTAAATTACAATGCGTAGGTACATTTTATCAACCCGATACGTCAGATCATATGTCATATCCGTTTTATTCGCACGCACCGCTCTTTTATCATATATATATAGTTAGGTAAGTGGTGATGATTTGATCGGACGAGGAGTATAAAAATAATAATATGATTTAGATCCTTTAAATTATTCAAATGAACGACGTCATATCGTGTTATTTTTATTATTATTATAAACAAGATCGAAATTCAAAAAGCATCAAAATATAATATTTTTGTCCTTGGAGATACATTCAAACTAATTAAGTACAACGCTTGAAAAAAAATTGTTCTTAGGTATGCTGATTAACTTTTTAATAATATCAAAATTCTTAATTTTAAATTGGGTAGATGCTTGTGTATTATAGCCTATAGGTAAGACTATCGTCAGTTGTTACCTTAATATTTACCCGGAGGCCTAATTGTTTAACACTTTCACTAATTTAATGTTCCTGCAGCGTATTAGGTATTTGTATAGAGTTCATAAAATATGTGTTCAATTGCAGGTGACTTTGAATAATTATACAGTGCATGTTTAATAATGATTATCGCCTATTTAAATTATTATCATTTACATCATTCCTGCAAAAGTGTAAAATATGATACAAACAATACTGTATAATATTATTATATCGATTCTGATAAAACAATTCGGCTTGCAGTTATAACTTATAAGCTTTTACGATGTTTTTTATACCATGTTCTATATACAGATGATTCCCATTTATTTTTTGATAAAGTCACTTTTTTCATGGTTCTGAAGTTTTCATTCACCTCAACACACTTTTTTTTTCGATATTCATGCGCATATATCAGCCTTTTGTGTTAGCTCAAAGTACAACCGACCGTCTCGCTTCGAAAGCACAATAAAAAGAACTTAAATGAAAAAGCTACTCAATTCAACTATAAACTTAATTTGCTTCTTAAATAAAATAGTGAAAAAAAATTGGTTACTATGGTTACGTAGTATTATGGTGCGTTCGACTCGTGGGTGGATGGTGACCCTTATGTTTTCAGCTTGGAAATATTTGATTTTTCTATGGTAAACAAGTTAATATGTGCTAAAGTCAAATGATAAGAATGATATAATTTACTGAGAGATATAATGATATTATATAACTATTATTAAAGTTAGTAGTTTCTTCGTACAGTGCAAATAATAATTGGCCTTAGACCGTGGTTGAAGTGAACTGCTACAAACTCCCATGGTTATTTAATTTAATATTTTTAGTTTCAACACGACCCTATAATGTACACATAATAATATAATATACGTCTAGGATAATAAGTAATAATCACTTTTTGAATAAATTACAAATATTATTACATTATTATAATAATGATATATTATAATATAATTTTAATGTTTTTAATCTTACCATGCATCTAACTCCCACTTGTACATGTGCAATATAATTATCATACTACTGTGCGGGATTCGAGCAATAAAATAAGGTATCCGTTCAAATTCAATAATTATCTATAAAATATGTTTTTTGTTTTATTAAAAAAAAAAATGTACCTGATTTAATTTTAACTCTTGTAAACTATAAAGTGAATACGAATAAAATTGATCTTAATAGTTTAAAAGTGACATTTTATTGCATATCGATTTTTTTTAATTTGTGTCGATAACTTTATTGTTTCCAAAGATAATAAATAAATTCTATAACCATATATTTTTTTAACTTATGCGGGTCTGTGATAAAAAAAAGCTAGTTGTCCATTGTTAAAGTGCATGTCAAAGTTGCATGTCCATGAATAATTGTAAGTTTAGTGCTATTAGAAGGTACTGAATGGATTCAACTGATTATAGCCATAAAAAATTCAAGACACTTTTTTGAAAAAATACCAAAATTACTAAAAATATATTATAGGCATTTAAAATTTCTTATACCTAAATGTATTTTTCCTTAGTAAATATTACCTGTGCCAACCTATTAATTAATGATAAAATCTTATCGTATTTATGTATATAATAAACAGATGTTACACACTTATTTCACTTTATTAACAGTAAATCTGTTCAGAGTCTTTTTAAATCGCGATAGTCTTATACAGCTTTCAGTACCTATCAGGTCTATTCATCTCTATAACACGCCCACCCTTATGGCCCACCAGACACAATACAGTTTACCCAATTTATAAAGTTTATCTATATTTTTAAACTAATTTGATATCTGAAGGTTGTCTATGATGGGTTTTTGTATGAGAATAAATACAATTAACTTCATATTAATTTAAATGATTACTATCTAGATATTGTGTGGTAAGGGCGGGAAGTGAGCAATTTCAATCGCTGGCGACCTGTGCGGCACGATCCGTATGTGAGGGCACATTTTGCCCCAGATTGCCGAAATTGCCTTCCTGCACGAGCCACACTTACTATTTTATTGTCACGCCTCTGATGAACGCATCGATCACGGCAAAGGTAATTCAGGGATCCTAACTGATGCAACTTGACTTTTCTAAGAAAAGAAATTTCGTGAAAGAAAATTGTTGACGCGTCATGCAAGGAGGTTATTGTAATACGAATATAAGATGAAACTCAATATTTATGTTTGACCGTGGTATAGATTTTAGTGTTTGGTTGTACAGGGTATACGGATAGCACTTTTGGGGATTTCCACTTAACCGCTCTCTGGAAGGAAAAAGGTCGCTTTTCAACGCTTCAGTCGTCATCGAAAACTTAACTTTCAATGCAGGCGTGACAAAAAAAGTTATCTATGAGTAAAAAAAATTAATATTGATATTAAAAAACATTATAACGATATCGTCGGTAAATATCTATTTTTTTTTTTTTTTATTCTTTGTGTTCTACTTTTTAAAATAAATAGGTAATTACCATTTTATTATCTAGAATTATATTTTACATACGATATATGTACTCATATATATTATAATATAAATATTAAAAGTTCATTGTTCTCTCGTTGAGCTACGCATAAAATAATATAAATGTAACATTTTAGAAGAGATTTAATAACACAATTTGGTTAGAATTATCTTAAACATGGTAATAATAATAGTTATTGAATAGTATGAATAAATTTGATATACAAAAAAATAGTTGAATATATATATATATAGGTATGGTTAATACTGATTAAAATGTAAAAGTATACTGTTTGTACATTTTCGACAAGTCAAATAAAATGAAGCGTAGATGACATAGAAAATGTACAGTATACTTATGGTAGATATACACACTTACAGTGGCTTACCATGTCACTACTCACACTACTTGAGTGGACGTTTATAATAGTTTCTAAATACAAATGTTGACTATGACTGTTGGAAACTATTTCATTCTTAAAGTATACATACATACTATCATTCGTTTTGTAGAACATAAAATAATATTATTAACGAAAATATATTTTGAAGAAATTTTCGAAGAGATTTGGGAATTTAGATAGGAAATAAAATACATCGTAGGCACTAACATATTTTTGTCAAAATAAAATATTATCATATATCATATGCATAAATAGCATCAACATATGCAGTAATACAATTATAACGATTCATTAAAATTCAATAGCTGGTATTTACTCTAGTATTTGGCATTGAAATTGGTTGCTTAGTAGGTATGTACCTATTATAAAAAGGTCATACACATTTTATTTCTCTTATAATCGTAAAAATATATATAAATGTTACAACAGGTCACAACATCAAGTTTATTACATAAAGTCTGCATAATTAACTTGTCACTTAAAATCTAAATATATTTAAAGAAGTTTACTCTCATAAATAAATGTAAAAATGATTTTCCCTTAAAACTATAAGCGTCTTGGTTGAGTAATCTTAATGTTTTAAAATGGATTGAATTTTTTCCACGTTAATCGTTTTGGCACAAATTGTACGGATTAAATAATTCAAAACTACCTTCGAAAAGTCAACATAATAATATTATATTCAATTTATTCGTAAGGTGTATCATTGAAACCTATTAGGTTATGTAATATATATTTGGAAGTCGCTTGTGAATATTTATTATAAACCAAACTTGATAGATAATAAATAATGATAATCAAAGCTATGAACAGTCATTCAACCTTCGCCGAGAACATATTGGTTCCATTTATAGTCATATATTTTCACAATGACAAAAGTTTTACCAGAAATCTCACATCAAAAAATTTAAACATTAAGTTTAATCAATATTTTCAGATAACGAAATTGAAAGATTTAATATAATCTTTAGAAAAAATTATTCAATTAGAAAAAATGTGTATAACACTTAGTTTGTGAATATATCGCAATAACTTTCAAGGATGGTAATAGTACCTAACTTGAAACTTCATTCAATTTAACTTCTAGTCCTTGATATTCATTTAAATTTTAGTGAAAAATTTTATAGTACAATAACATGATACATTTAAGTATTAAATAGATTAGGTAGGTAATAGGTACACGTGTTTTTTTATTTAATTCGATGATAGCGCTCTAATAACTGAATTTTAAACTTGGTTGGTCTGGTGAAAAAATATATTTTATGTACGGTTGTAAGACGTCTACTATAGTCTATAACAACATTATATTATAATATAGAAAATAATTTTTACTTCTTAGTAAGAATACAACCCTCGAAGGTTGAAAGATGCGTGTACACAAGATGATGAAAAGCGAAATAAATAAGAAGGTTTTAGCAGAAATAACGGCGTTCGACCAAGTGTTAAATTTGATTTCCTTGTAGAAAATCGAAAGTTCGAGCAGTAGAGATGATAATCAATGTTTGTCTGATTTCGCGGGGGAAAGAAAAAAACGCTTTTTCGACAATCCGGCCGTTTGGTTATACGAATAAATTGGTCGATTCATCATCGGAATCCCGTGGGAGGTGTAAACAACAATACTCCGGATAACGACTCCGGGACGGTTATTTTCTTGATTGCTCGTGACTACCGGTAGGCACGCAAAAAAATAGAAATAAAAAACTGGTCTCCGTGTCCGACGGCTGAATTCATTGTTGGAGCGCCACGCATAACTCCGAGTGACCCCCGGTGCGGCACGTAAGCATACCACTACTTAGCAGGAGAATAAAAAAACAAATACATAATAATGTACGCATACACCTATATATAGGTAGCTCTGCTGCTATTAATTTGGTATTAAACACCACGTGTGTGATACGAAATGTTCGTTATTATTACTATCGTTATATTTATTTTTTAGTTTTAGCAGTCTTATATATATATTTTTTTTTTCGCGTAACCGAAGAGACCGTCAAGGTCCCGAGCAAGGCCGTTTAGGGACCACGCCCTAGACTTTGAACCGCGCCCGAGAAAAATCAAACCGCATAATCCGGATCAGTATTACTACACATTATTATTATTATTTATTAGAGTAGGTATACCGACGTAAAAATAAAACGAAATTCTCGTATAATGTGTGATGTATAATATTTGTTCAATTATTATTATGTATTTTATTTACGGTTTCTTCTCGGCTAAAAAAAAAAACTATCGGTGGCTATTTTAAGAAACGTTCATTGCTTCACCACAAGCGTGTGTGTCCGCCTTGTGTACCCGGCAGACGTGATTAATGCAATATTACATAATTATATATATTATCGACTCCCTCTTGCTAAAATATCAGTTTACCACACCACTGTAAAAAATTGTACCAGTGTTTATTTTAACAAAATATACTGTCTTGACCAAACGATCAGTATTTTTTTTTATCGTGTAATTAAAACATATTGTAAGTTTTGGGAAAAGATAAATAGGTAATTGAAATATGTTGAGTATGAATTTTTTTGATTTCGCATAAAACCTTGAAAAATGGCAGATACAATAATACATTTTAATTTTCAAGTATTACCTTATGCCCTGTTTTATTCAGTTTTTAGATTAAAACTTTATTAGGTACGTCAACTGAACACATTTTCTGATCAAAGATGCGATTTTAAGTTGGTTAAATGTTTTTTTAAATGACTTTTTGATGTTTAAATATTAATATTACACCAAACAATAAATAAATTGGTATAGATATACGCTTAAAATAATTAAATCAAATAGGTGAGATTAAAATTCACCGAAATTTGTAGTCAAAACAACTATCTAAACACTACTGCCATGAATCTATTTCGTTTCACAGCAGTAACTGGAAAATCCATAACGTGCGATATCTTTGGTATTTTTTATGCTAATACTACTCAATTTATATCTCAATAAATTAGCAAATATCTACATATTATTATACACACCACAATATACATAATATTATTATATATTATAATATAAACAAATATTTACGGAACCGATGTATTATTTTGTAAAAAGTGGCCCATTATTCATAAGATTTTCAGCAAATCGAAGTGATATTTAAATAATAATAATATAACGAATAAATAATAATATTCCAATAAATATATAAAAAAAGTATATTATTATTCAAACGACATCGAACCCGGACAAAAGGCATAACTATATTATTATTATCACGCTACTATATAGATCATCGTAATTACCTAACAGATATTATTTTATTTTATCTTATTATAAGACGCGTGTGTAGTGAACAAGAGGTGAAGAGGGATGGGAGGGGGGAATAACGATACTAACTGTTTATGTTAATCAAGACTAACATATTATTATCTCGACACCCACGTCTTACAACTGCTGTTCGTTCGGATGTATAATAATATTATACAACAGGAATGCCTCAATAAAAGTTAACGCTCATCGAATTTTTTTCTTCTCATAATACACCACACGCTTTTGCGTAGTCTTTTTTGCACGCGTAAAAAATATTATATTATTATACAATTTAATATTATACGTACAGACGTGCGATAAATAAATAAATATATTAAACACTACGCCATCGCGAATTTTTTTTTCGTTTTCCGAGAGCACGCCGCCACGCTAACAATATTTATAATTTTTTTTTTTTTTTCCACCATAATCGGTCGACAACGCGAAACACACGAAAACGTCGTTTTTTTATCGTTCGATTTTCGCGGGGGCGCGCATTATACAACGCTGCTGCAGTGGTACTATTTTTCGTCGTCGTCGTTTTTTTTTTTTTTAATTGCGCACGTGGCCACGCAATAATGTGATTCGAGTACGAAAATCGTCTTCGGAAAATAATAGCATTATATATCCGCGGCTATTGATTCGACTCGCGGGGCTATTGTTACCATTCGGATAGTGCCCATTATGAGCAATTCCATTATATTAGTTTCTCGTCGATCGGAGGATTGCCGCCGCCGATCGGCACGGAACAACGTACTTCGCCTTGACCCCGCGCGTTTGCGACTAAATTTATTTATTATTCTCCAACGCGTAAAAATATAATATTAACGCCACCGTAAATGTCCGAAACGCGCACGACTCCCGCAAATTCGATATTATTTTTAAAAAAATTTTCTCTTGCAGCACAGCGGGCCGGTATACGGAAACTTGTCTTAAAGTAGATAGTGTACGCGATATCAGTATATATCTGTAGAATAATACAATTTAAGATTGCGATTAAAATGAAATAATAACTCAAAGTAGGCATATATATATGTATAGGATAATTATGACGGATCACCGCCTTATATCAATTCACATTATGGTAGTTTTTTCGGTCGAGCACCAAACTGGATTTTGATCCCACTGTTTTAATAATATCTCGATGAATTTTCCGGTGAATTACCATCAACAATCCATATTTATTATTTTATGTTAAATTCTTCCATAATACGTATATAACGTCATCACTTTTAGGTTTTGAGACAGCGATGTTAGTGCCGGAAAAGTTGTTGCTGCGTTGTGATCGATAAAGCATAATAGTAGTTCTGTAGTTACTATAGTTAGTTACAAGAATTTAAAGAAGTTTTCTTACTTCGAGAAACAATTTTGCATCGCATAAAAGTAAAAGTTGAATGGGTGGTTTTAGGGATTTCGTCCATTTGGCTTACACGTCGTTACCAGAATTAAACTTCCCTAAAATACTCTCTTACATTCCACAGTTGTTCATATATTCATATCTATCAACCACGAGCTTTCAAAATCGTTGACATTAAACCGATCAAGTCACATACCCAATCAATATATCGCTCTGAAATACGTGGACTGGATTTCCCTGTCATTTTAATTTTTTAATAAAATCTTAAGTAGCAAGGTGTGATCTATAACCGCGGACAATAGTCAATTAAATAATAAAAAAATACTTTTACTTTGTAGGTACCTATTACCTCGTATTGTATTAATATTATACGAACCGTTATGTTTGTTTGGAATCGAACTCTATGGGCAGTATGTACTCTATAGATGTACGCTGATCCCTGCAACACACACCGCCCCTTCATCGTCAACATATTTTTTACTCCACCGCATCTTGGCATTATAATGACATATCAATAATTATTATTATTATTGCGCGCACGCACAATACTCACACTCGTTTGATTCGAACGATTTATTGTACAGGCATTATATTAGCTATTATGAAGACATTCCACATATATATAACACGTAACAATCATAATGTAGTATATACCGTGTGGATCCGATCGGATCGGTCCAAAATATGAGTTCATTATTAAAACCGGGCCCATTGTATGGGGCACACAATATAATAGTACACTGTTCATCGTACCGTAAGCGAAGAATTAACCTCCGGACTTCTCGCTAACACGCGTTTAGGAATTCTTTGACGTCGCTGTAGGCGCGCGCACGGTCGAACGCACGACAATAAATATTGTGTTAAACGCGGCGCCTCGGAATCCTCTGCAAGTCGTCGAACAAATTAAATACATTATACAGGATGTCTCGCCTCGTACTTGTCCTGCTACGAAAACACCATCGACACGTGACCGCACGCCACACTCTAATCCTATATATTATTGGACCACCGTCGTGGTTAGGTTAGGTGGTCTAACCGCCCATAGTCCGAAACGTTTACTATATAATGTTCTATAATATTTTACTTATATATAGCGTATCAGATGCAAGACGGGCCACGGGATCCTGCAAGTCGTCGGGGTACAGGGTGTCTCAACTAGTATTTGTCCTACTACGAGAGCACCATCGATACGTGACCGCACGCCACACTCTAATCCTCTATATTATTGGACCACCGCCGTGGTTAGGTTAGGTGGTCTAACCGCTCATAGTCCGAAACGTTTACTGCATAATGTTATATAATATTTCACTTATATCGAGCGAATCAGATGCAAGACGGGCCACGGGATCTTGCAAGTCGTCGGGGTACAGAGTGTCTCACCTAGTGACACTCGCGCCACACTCTTCGTCATAGCCCTCTATTGTAGACCTGCGCGGTCCTATGTCGTCAGAAATGTTCACTATATTATTTTATACTTACATGGTGATGTCGACCGTTTCAGATACAAAACTGGTAGTAATAATATAAATAAATGCAAGCAATTTTCGAAAAGTATCCGGTGAAGAAGTGTCGTTGACCCCAGGCGAACGCGGTGAGACATACGCCCTGTATGCTACGAGTTTTCCGATCTGTCAAAAGCGTCAGTCGTTTGTTACCCGTGAGCACCTTGTTGTGGAGTGTGCGTGGAAGGGGGTCGTAAAATTGTGATCTTACCTCGGGTGTACATTGTGTGTACATAATATTATGGGAACATATATATTCGTCAAGGTAGAGTCTAAGTGCAGCGCGCGAGAGCAAGTGAGATAGTGTTGCACTCGGCTATTTTACGAGTACACAATAATAATAATAATAATAATAATAATAATCTAGGTGCCATTAATGCCATTATAATATTATGGTTGTTCGCGTGGGTGACCGTCGGCGGCGAGTGTCACATTTACGGTCGGCGAGAGCAGAAAAAAGCAAGCTATTGTTTGTCTTTGTTTTTATTTTTTTATTTATTGTCTTAGAGTTTGTTTTTGTGCTCCGTCTTCCCCGCTGCATGCAACCACGGTCCAAATAGGTAAAAACACGCGCTGCAGCACCACACGATACTACGCATTATACGCACCCACATCCGTCACACGAACGATATTGTTATCACTGTCCGTGTATACAGGGTGATCCAAAAAGCATGTTTATTGGTTAGCCTCCCGCCACTTTAGTATCCTTCAATACTGCATTTATTTGAATTCTGATTTTTGGAATTATTAAGTAAATTTTAGGTCCATACTTCCAAAAACTTAGATTTTTGTACAATTTAAGGAGTGTTCTTTGACAGTACAAACTTCTTTCTTTTCAAATTGCAGCCACCCTTTTATTCATGAGGTTCGATATTTAACTGGACGTGTCCTGAGCATAATTAAACGTTAACCACAAAGAATAATAGCACTTAAAATAATGATTTTATGTAAAAAAAATAAATAATAAATATTATATTTTATTGTAATATTTAATCAGATACTTATTAGTCGTTATATCTAATCAAATCATTTTTCTCTACAAGATCTTCCTTAAACTGCATACGAAATCTAAGTATTAAAAAATATGGTCTTCAAGTAAATTACAACAATCAGAATTTTAATAAATTTTCAACTAATTAAATGAATAATGTCGGCTGAACATTCTCGGCGAATCATTATAGGTGCATGAAAATATAATGAAAATACCCGTAATAGGCTGATTCAGTGGCGCAATTATTGAAAGTTTTGGGTGTGGTTTGGAAGCCCCTAGTCCCTAGATCTCATTTACTATATTCCTACCTTAATCTGTAATATACACATGTTATAATATTTGTTTTAATATAATAACAATAAATAATAATGTCTTACTCTTTTGAGTTTAGAGAATTCAAATTACTAGTACCTATCCGAGAAACCTGTGTAAAATTAGTTATATAATATAAATAATAAATATTCTAACTATGACATGTGATAAAATAATATTTTTTAGAGTTTTAATAAGGTATGACTGTTTCTCATTTTTATTAGCAGGTATAGGCCCCTTATTATCAAATGAGCCGATTATTATAATATTGTCATCAATGTATATAAGATATACATTTTTTTCTCTGCAGTCTCTCGAGATATAGTTACTACCACAATTCACGATTCACGAATATTGTAGTATATCCTCGTCAGTTGTTGTGGTTTCTTAAAGTTAAAACTGTATTATGGTTTTTTCCTTTCGTTGTATGGCTGCTCTATATACGCGTCCAAGGTCCAAAAGACACGAATAATATTATAATGTCTGATTTTATTTTGACGATGACGTATATAAAAGAGAAACCACGACGTGGCACCCCTCTGATTCTAATGTAATGCCATAAATCGACACCACTAAAGCGAATGTGTTAACTGTTAAGGTTGCGGTGTTATAGTTTAAATTTATAGCTTTTTGCGTCGTGTTGTAGGTACTTTGAACGAACGAGCGCAAATGCTACGACGCATTTGCGTATTGGATGCAAAAACTATTTTACGAATAAAAACTAGCTACAACGCGAGGTAAAAAAATAAAATAAAAAACACACTGTAAATAAAAGTGTTTTATGACTGGAAGACATTAAAATATATCCAAATGTTACAAGACCACGATGTTAGATTTACTTATAGCTAACAATATTATTGCAATTTTTAATATTATTATTTTATTGTACGGAGTACAAGTTCAAATGTGAATAAACTATGTTATGCAAAAAAAATTCTCAGTTATTATTTTATTATCTTAATAAGATAAGAATAACATTATTTTATTATATTCACCATGGTAAAGTATTTAAATCTACATAGTTAACAGTTCTCCCCACGAAAACCCTAACCGTTAAAAAAATGCCAAGTTAAAGACCATCTAACAAAATAAACTCAGCCTATCAAAGTAGTGATAACCTATCTACATTGTGGCCAAGTCAACTCTTTGTCACTTCAATCCTACTGTAATGGCTAAAAAAATGTTATTTTATTTTTATTGCTTAACACTTAACCAGTAATTGTTATGAATTGGCCTCTTGTGCGTTATAAACACCTGGCACAGATGCAGCCCACAATCTTTCATTTTTCATGTCAACATTTTTTTATGAGGCATAAGACTGACTTGGCCTCAATTAAGGTATCAGTACTTTGATGGACTGACTTGGTTTAGGAGGGTGTATTTAATTTTTTTTCCTTCTGAGTTTTCTTCTTTCCATTCCTCCACCCATTCATTAGGTCGCTAGGAAAAGTGTTAAACAATAAAAATAAAAGAGCATTGTTGTTCGTGAATGTACAGAAATGAAGTGAGGTTATGAACTAAAGAAAGAGTAGACTTGGGCACAATATAGATATGTCTCAGTGGTGATTAAATTATTTTTCCAAGGGGGGGGGACTGAATTTTTTAAAATAAACTATTTGATCATTAAACATTTTATTTATGATTACCGTGTTATACCTATATGGCTATATAATATTAGGTATCTATATAAGTTATTATAAATATTGAAGAAAAGTTCATGGGGAATATATACCCTCCACCTACTCCTTTGTTTCTCTGCCGTCGAATTATCGTTACTTTGATAAGCTGATATTTTTTATTAACTTGGCCTTTTCTAGCGGTTAGGTTTTTGATGGAGATATCGTTACTTTTTGTTGGCTTCGGAGTCATAGATTTTGTATTTGTTTTTTACTAGGCACTGGAGGGATCATGTAAAGATAACATATTATAAGAGTATTATAAAATATACTATCTGTAGGTATAAGCCGACTTCGCCCGGGAATAAATGAACAGACGAAAAAAAAACAGTGGTATATCGGTGTATCTCGGTTTAAGACTTTTAGTGTAGTAGGTACCTCAAGTTTACGGCCAAATCGGCATCAGTATACCTCGCTTTGTGAACTAATTCGATCGAGATGCGATATCCGCCTGTGGTGGATTGGATAAAGCACTTGGTATATTTTTGAACGTGGTTCAAACTGTTTTTAAATATTCCTGATTTCCCTAAAAGAAGAATCTCTGACATTTTCATTAAAATCGGCAGAATATTTTTTGAATCTATAAGCTTAAAACATAAAACTACTGAAATAACAGTAATATAATAGTAAGTAATATTACAGACTGATAGACCGTCTTCGCTAAGAATCATTTTTCGTATCCAATGATTTTATATCACTGAATTCAAATGTAACACATCCATAACAGCGACCCCTCTAGACACCTACTATACAGCAGAGCAGTACCAATTTACCCACTTTTTTTTTATAATTTACCTACAATTAAAATACATGGAATTAAAGTTATTTCTTATTCTTAGACGATTTATTTACATTTTTCATATATACTTGTATTAGAAATACTTTTAAAATTAATAATATTTGTAAAAATATAATATGTACAATATGATAAAGGAATATATACAATTAATTAAAATCATAATATTGATTTACCACTATGTACATTATATACTTAACTTTATTAATATTTGAAGAGTTAAACTAAGTTCAACAATAACCATCGATTTGAATAATTACTTTTAAATTTTTTTAAATAATACTTCTATATAGTTATCCCTAATACGTTCTACCACATAATAGTACTGAAGATAAAATTATATTCTTTAATGCTTTTAAATATTTTAATATGATATTGAACAATATTTGATTTTAGTCGATGTGTACTTTGTTATATCAATAATTGGTTGGTAAATAGGTACTTATAGATCATAGATGTCCATAGCTATTTATAACTTTATTATAAAATGAAAAAAAGACAATCGTTTATGTTGATTTATTTAAATCAATGTTTGCCGTTTGGTAGCATTTCAAAATGTCTTGGTTTAAAAACTAATCGATTCGAAACTGAGAAAAGAACAAACAATTTATACTAAAAAACCCATTAAACCTGCGTGAAGTCTTCATCTCTGTAAGCGACTTATCGTTTGTTATAAAATTATAATATAGACTCCAGTTACCATTGCTCGAGTTGTGCGTTCGTTGACAGTTGTTTGAAAACGAATTAAATACACACGTGTGTCTCACCGCTAGAACAAACACTATACCTATATAAAGATACGTATGAGGTAGGCACCTCCAAATAATAGAGACTTGATGAATAACAAATCGAAAGCGATAAATTAACCGCCAACCACGTGAAAAAATTTAAATACGAAACAACGATCGTCCGCGATATTATTGCGCGTTTTGTTTCGTTTTTTTTTTTTGGAAGAAGCGTACCTAGCTATAGTGTAACACTATAACAACAAATAATAATAATATTATTATCATAACGGTATTTCTAGAGACTCACACGTCGTATTTAAAGGGTCCGTAGTTGTCTGCGTCATCAAACCGCGTGCGTACGTACCACCGGCGAGTAATTAAAATTCGTATCATTAAAAAACAAAAACTGCCGTTCTACTCTGCGTGGAGCATTTTTTGCCTTCGATAACATGTCAAATTGTCGAGTCAAAATGCCGAGCAAAAACAGTAGCTCTTTGTTTAGTACAAGCACAACACGTTCCTATATAATATTATAGTGGGTGAGTGGGTAAGTATTTATTTTGTTTTAAAAAGTTTAACACAATTTTATTTGGTAATACGCAAAACTGTGTCAACGAAAAGATCAATAATATTATGTTACCTATACATATTTATAATACGAATTACAATAATTTACAATATAAATTCTACGCAAGATTTCTTCATAAGTTGGGTGTCATCTGATTTATCTCGTTTAGAACTACGTCGTTATAGTATGGGGAAAGCAAAAAGAAGTCATTGTTGCTATATGAAAAAATGTAGAAAATGACACTCACATGTGCACAGCGATCGTAGGTCACATCTATTGTTTTCCATTATTCCATTTCACAGTATCAAATTGGAAATTGTATCCGCACTCAAGGATATCATCAGTATGCACCTATTGCACCTATACCAAAAGGAACGCAAACGGGAATGATGATTTATTTATTTATTTATACATTACAATATAGCGCATAAGCATAACAAAATTAGTTTCGGACAAATATAATATTTATCAACGTTTTTCATTTTTATTATTTAACGTAATATTATTATTAATAATTGATGGTTGAATCGTGAGCATCATTCTTGAAATCATTATGCAAATATGCCACATTTAAATATGTACATAGGATTCGCATTCTGTACGTATAATATGCTTTAAAAAAGGGTCACATGACATAATATTCTACGTAATATACGAATATTAGTTTAAAAAAATAATAATAAATAAACAAATGCAAATGGTTCTCAAAATTAAATTTACATTTTTAACACCTAACCTATTGATAATATTAATTTTTTTTACGACTTTTAACTGAAACCTATATTACATTTAATATAATATATAAGACGATAATTGTAATTTGTAAGTCATAATATTATAATATGACATGATATTGCATAATATATTATTGTTTTTCAAATATTTACCATAGCATCTGATAGATATGTCTTTTACAATAAATATAAATTATAATTAACAGTAATTGGACTGTGAGTAGTTTTAATTTATCAAAATACATAAGATATGAAAAATTCTGAATTTATTGTATGATTGTAGTTATTTGTAAAATATGTGTAGATTACCCGTGTATTTAAATACCATCATGACGTGTAAAGAAAACATTAATACTACCTAGTCGAAATAGTACCAGACCGTTGCTTATAGTCATTTACAGTGTTTGCAGGACGATGATTTATTATTTACACCTTTCCATGAATGGGAATAGCGTATGATATTATAAAGTGATTTTTTTTACATTCCTATCTATATCATGTATAATTTAAATGTTTCACGTAGAAATCATACGGAAAACACGTTTTTTTTATTATGATTATATTATATCGTATGTACCTTTGTATAGAATCGTAAAAAAATATTTACAGTTTGTCGTATTGTGCTTGTTTCAATTCAGAATCCATAATGAAAACTAAAATTTAGATTTCCAGAAAATTGGGTTTCCCAAGCAATCTTTTCTATTCTCTTATGTTTTAAAAAGTCAATGGTGTATAAAATAACATTTATCTATTAAAATAAACTATTTTTGTGTTTTTATTGATACCATGCATACCATCCGTGATGAACAGTATTATAATACCAATGCAATGAAATATTATGTTAAATATATTATAATAGGTATTCGTATAAATAAACATCATTTTTAAATACGTTAACCTACGTCTCATAATAATAATTAAAAACCAAGTATAGAACTCAATTCTATTCAATAGAAACTCTATTCAATAGAACTAGGGCTATTTTTTTATTGGCAATATGGTATTATTGACAACATAGTTCCTTCTCTGGTCCTAGGTACCACGGAAAAGAAAAAAAAAAAGGGCTATTTTGTAATATCATAGCTATATTGATTAGTGAATACTGAAGAAGATTTCAGAATAATTGTTATTATTGTAACACAATGATATTATAAAATATGTATTAAAAGGTTTGTACTATACTTAAACGCATTTTAATTATTAATTCCAGTATTCGATAATAATTTATTCCTTTGACTTGTAATCGCATTAAATCGTATATTTTCAGATTGTTAATACGTATGATCGACTTGTATAAGACTGTTATTATCACTGGCATGACTACGAATGATAATAAGTGGCTCGCTGTTATTTAATATCATAAGAAGTGCATTCGACGCGCAAACGGTGTAAAATCGGTTCAAGTGACAGATTATTCTTTTTGTGTCAATCATGTTATAACTATTCTATAATTCTCAATACATGCGTGCCATTAACAGTAGTTTGCGTTACTTAAGGATGTTGCGAGTTTTTCGTCACCATAATATTGAGCTCCCCCTGGTTTTAGCTGCGAAATGTTTACTTACCGATCTCTACTCGCATAAAATCTACTACAGAACCATAGTAACACCAACGCACATACTTGTACATTGACAACAATGCACTTATACACAAAAACAGAAAACACTCTCTCACGCGCACACACACACACACACACACACACACACACACACACACACACACACACACCCCCTAACACCAATATATATATTGATTTAAAGACACACGTGGCACACGTTCTTAAACGTTTCACGACGTCTTTCACATGGAATTAGTCGCTGCCAACCCGAGTCACCCGAGTCGCTCATATAAGACTTTTACACGTCATGTACCTACCTACCTATTTACTCGTTTTCATAATCCCAGTCGACGTGGCAAAGGATTGTCAAATCAAATCGAATCTTTACACAAGAGTCGAGTCGCAGCACGTTGTCAGCTTTCAAGCGCTTATTTATAACGGGGCGGCAAAGTGTCGCCGTCGATTAACTGCATTTGCAGCAGCTCTGTACGCGGCGCGTGCGGGCTTAAGAATTAAAATTGCGCATACGCGTATGATATACTGTTTTATGTTATATTATGCTTGTACAAACGACTTTATTCTTGGAAACAACGGAGACACAGTGAACTTTTAAACGTCCGAATGACTTGCAGAGTCCTCAGACACAGTTTACAATTTCAGTGTGATGTCTAAAAATTAGCGTGTCCCGTTACACATGTGCACATTATGGTACTATATGGCAGTACGAAAATAATAATCCGGTACAGGCACAGAACATATAGATGTGTAAAAATGTATTTTCGCGTGAAACTACTGCCCCTCCGTCGCCGGATTCGATCACAGAAGATTTAGTAAAGTTAATGATGTCAAACCGATCAATAATGCACACAATTGTAAGATTTGTTGGTATTGTACAGGTACATGTTGCAAATACAATATAACTACATTATAGTTTATCCCGACTCGTATGGCGAAGTCTTTATTAAATTAAACGTATTTGGGTAAGGTTTTTTTTTTAGTAGATACAAGTTTTTAAATTTGTTCATAGAAAAAAAAAACAGGTGTACGTTAAAGTATTATACTACATTAAAGTTTAATTCGTTAGAAGTTGGTGATGAATGTATTTTTAATTTTGTGTACCTACCTTGTACCTTCGTCTGCTTTTTTTTTTGTTTAATTTTAGAGTATAATTGTTTAAAAAATATTTATTTTTTCTACACTAGGTATAAAGCTCTTGAATGACGTCATTGCAAATACGCCGCATCGCTGCACTATAATACCGTAACTAAACTTTCAAAAGTCAAAATACTAAAGATAAATATAATTATTTTACATTCGTTACATTTATAAAATATTATCTTAATATAAGAGTTAAGGAATCATTTTAAAAGTCTACTATATAAAAAGGTGCATCTATATTGATGAAAAAACATTCAGTTCATTATTATGAAATAATACGGCCGTTTTCAAAATACGTTTGAATTATTCATTTGAACGATTAATAGAAACAAAGTAAATGCTTATTTTTAGGTTTATAAGGTAAATGGTAATGCGCAAAGCAACAGTAAAAAAATATCAATGAAAAATATGGTTGATTTGAGAAAAAAATTACAATAATTTTGTTTCTATCTTTGAAAACATAACAGTTTAACATTTAAAAAAAGTAAAAATGGACAAAACACACAATATTATGAGAACTGCTGACTTATGATTGGTGGCCTCTAGTTAATGTATTGTGTTATTGGTATTTTTTTCAAAGTAATTAAAAATTATACTCAAATACAGTCACTTTAAATTATCGAAAACAATTTAATATTTAAAAACTTACACCATCTAAAACAAATCGATTTAAAATAATTAATATTACCTTGTATACAACAAAACTGCTATACTTAATAATTTGTATAGGTACTTATGTTGTATTATATTTAACATTAAACAACAATTATAAATCATATCAGTCGGGGTTTACTATAGTAATATAGTTGTATAGAATATTATTAAAATATAGTATTTTAATCATGTCGGGAAAAACAACGACAATAAGAATAACGTGATAAAATATGTATTATCGTTATCAACAATCTCACCAGTTACGTAAAACTAAAACGAATATCTGACAAAAAATGTTCATTAAATGCTGTCAAAAATAATAAATACAAATTTGTTAGGCTATTGCGGACTATGTATAATATTACAATATTGCTGTTTTACCATTGCGAAATCCGTTTATTATTTTAAGCACTTGAGTGTTATAATACGAATTATAAATAAATTACCATCGTTGTGAAATAACGTATAGTTGCCATATCAGGTATCTATATACTTATCCGCGGGCGTGGAAATATTTGCAGAAAATTAAACTGCAGGGTGCATAGCTGCTCGCCCCCTCCCCCCCCCCCCAACACAAAGCGTCACTGTATAATATTATATTAAACACGTCGTCACTTTTATAGTGCGTGTAAGTTATTGTACCTCGGGTAGACCACGCCTCGGAAAAGCGTTGTACCGTAAAATAATAATAACAATCCATTAGGGTTGTGATGTGTTTCTCGTTGTGAAACTTGTTAATAAGAACCAGTCTATTTCTGGGATTTACTTTTCGATTAACAACTGTGCGGAGTATATTATTATAATTAGTCAGAGGTTTGCCGAAAATTACCTCGAGGCGTTTTCGGCGCCGGAGTGTGCTTGACTCCTGTCAAAAATAACATTATCCGCCTTGATTAATCTGTTAATCCGGCGAGAGGCGAGAATTGTTATCAAAAACTATACATATATATATATATATATGTATACGCATAAAAAAAAGGATCAAAATCTATATACATGTTGTATATATAGTAGGCGCCTTCGTTTTTACGATGATCGCGAGGTACGTGTAAGGAATTCGAGAAAAAATCAATTAATGGGTATACACGACACCCAACAATATAATATATGGTAATACGAACACAGAATTTGACATAACGCGTGAAATAAGTGCAGTGACGTAGGTCGTGTTTAACTCCGTTGCGTTAATATTTGAGCCGATATGCATTGTAACCCGAGACGCCGATCGCCACTTAGGTGCCTATCATTTATTTATTATAATATCATTGTTTGTAACGTTACATTCGGGGGCGTAATTTGCTGGTCGCGAGGGGGTGTGCTGCGTTTGCATCCCATGGAGTGTGCTCTTTAAATAATATTTTACGGGATATTGTTGATGGACGCTTTTCTACAGCAGCGAATAAAAAACTTTTTATGGAAATTATTATAGTGAATGGTATAGTATATAGATATTGTGATAACATTAGTTTTAAAATAATATAAATTTTTAATTCATTTTTATTTTTTACATTTCAATCCTCCTCGAGAGAAAATCAATAAATGGGTATACACGACACCCAACAGTATAATATATTGTAATACGAACACAGAATTTGACATGACGCGTGAAATAAGTGCAGTGACGTAGGTCGTGTTTAACTCCGCCGTGTTAATATTTGAGCCGATATGCATTGTAACCCGAGACGCCGATCGCCACTTAGGTGCCTATCATTTATTTATTATAATATCGTTGTTTGTAACGTTAGATTCGGGGGCGTAATTTGCTGGTCACGAGGGGGTGTGCTGCGTTTGCATCCCACGGAGTGTTCTCTTTAAATAATATTTTACGGGATATTGTTGATGGACGCTTTTCTACAGCAACGAATAAAAAACGTTTTTATGAAAATTATAGTGAATGGTACAGTATATAGATATTGTGATAACATTAGTTTTAAATTAATATAAAGTTTTGATTTATTTTTAAATTTCAATCCTCCTCGGCTGCGTCCCGAACACGATTTCTTTAATATTTATTCTCTTAATTTATATCTCCTCCGTTTCCTTCGGTGCTAAGTCATTTTTAAATAAAAATTATCGCAGTTTATCGTTATCCTCCGGATAAAAAATTTGGTTGGTCGTTTGCGCATCGCGTGTCTTGACAACTACATTTAACAGTTGTAAATTGTATTTAATGAGTATATAGTACTGTGACAAGAAAAAGAGTATGGTATACCAATTATAATATAATACGAGTAGGTACATATAATCTCAGATTAAAAAATGTTTATATTTTAAATACTTATTCAATTTAAATATCAAAAAATGACGATTTTTTTTTTTAACTTTTGAATGAACAATAGTAAAAAAAAATTTTTTTTCAAAACAATTGTTATGCGCAAACGGCCTGTTATAAAAATAAAAGGTCATTCGTAACAATAGCGAGCGCAAAAGTCGTAATGGCCCCTCCGATCGCGCGCCGACTATCGGTAAATTATTTTGTACATTCCACTGCACTCATGACGTCGGTCGTGTGAGCATCACAATGTCACACTAAAAGACCTTCCGGGGTGCATTACACACGATAATAATATGATATTATTATAATACGTATCATGGTGGTACACGGACGTCGCAAAAACGTAATCGTACGCGGAAGACGCACTCCGGCAACGCGCGTACCCACGTTTGACGCGTGCGGGTCTAGCCCGTGCAGAATAATAGGTTTGGTAGAGCCGCGGTTAACACGGTTTCGGTATTTATCACGCCAAACAATAATAATAATTATAATATTATTACTGTTTTCGTTTGATTCGTTTATTAGTCCCCCCCCCCCACTAATCGTTTAACGATAATGATATCATTATGCCCATTACATAATATTATATCGTTAGCAACGGGACGACGTGCTCGTGCTCGCCATACGGGACACATCACACTCGTTTAAATAGGTTGACCGTGACGGTCGCCACTACGTACACAATATTCATTACTATACGGTTCAGGTGATTGGCGATTCGAATATAGAGCTCTACTAACCAGACGACCTCCGCCCGGGTTACCGCGGTATCCGCGGTGAAATGTTTCACATCGCATAGTCCAATCACAATAATTATAATTATATTCCGTGCGGTACACGTCGTGCATGTATACGCGGATGGAGGCGACGGACACAATAATATTATAATATGTACCGTCAGAGCAAAACGGTTGCGTGCTCGTTTCGGTTCGCTGTAACACGACGACTACTGTCGATATGCATACCGAATATTATATACGTGCACAATGTTGTATCACATTACGCGCGGACAACTCGAGAAGATTATTAAAACATACTGTGAACATATTATTATTATCATTGTGGTATTTAATAATTAACGGACTAAAAATTATACATCTCGGTCGTCTGCGATATATAGGAGGTACATAATATCACACGTACCTATTATAATAATATGTATATTAGCCGTTCATTTTCGTACTGCTATTACCTTCTACAATTATTTAAGCGTAATTATATTATAATATTATTACGTATGCCGTGAACCGCGATGACGTGCAGTGCCCGCGACACGTCTCAAACGTGTGGAAAAATTTGAATTTTTTTTATTTGGCTTACAAGAAATTTACGGTTGTTATAGTATGTTTAGAAATATGTTTTATAATACTATTGGGCCGAGACGACGACATTGACGCATTAGCTGCGGTTTTATTTTATTGCAGGGGATTTCTATTGACGATTTTGTAATATCGTGATATCTAAACATCACATCCAAATTATGCGATCCATCATTGCAATATTTTTGCGAATTCCGAGCAGTGAAAAGATATTGTTGAACGTTACAATTTTTTTTTTAAGATTTGGTTTTTTTTTCACATGTTCTTACATTTATATTTCGTAAATCAATAACCTGAAACGACCCGGTCAAGTAATATTATAATAATATATATATAATATTTATTACGTGCAGTTTATTTTTTCTAAAACTATGGATTGACTATGTTACACATCTTGGGCGGTCTTTGTTGTGGGATTTATGTGAATATTGGCGCGAAGGCAGAACACCCGTAGAGAAGTTGAATGTAGTAAAATATAAATTATAAATATTTACTGATTTAATATAAACACATTAAACAAATCATTGAAAGAAAAACCATAAAATATAAGCAATAATAATTCCATTAAAATCTGGTAAATTTGTTTGATTTAATTTTTCATGGATAGTAATTATGGTTTTGATTTGAAGGCAAATGCCATTTTTTTGTATAACAATAGAAAAATAATTTTTTATTAAAATTTGTATCATTTAATTTCTAAGGCATTGGGTGAACATTCGTTTTTTTGCCATTCTTTTACCTATTACTTGTTTACTTTTTACTTTTTTGCTTTTTATCTTTTTTAATTCGTTTGTGTTTAAAATTGACCTGATAGTTTTCTATACATATCGACGGAACAAATCGATTAGAGAACTAGCGAAGACGACGCATTTTCGATGTTATGTTTAAAATTAGTTTTAATGGGATTTATTATCGGCGGTATGGATAAAGTATTTGTTACTGCAAGTTAATTGATCGTTTTTATACATTAAAGTTAATTTTTTTTTAAATTCTAACTAGTTAAATCAACTGGAATCTATTTAATTTTTAAATACATTTTGTAATTGCTTTTTTTATAATAATTAAATGCTTTTTCTATAATTTAAATGCTTTTTTTATTGATTATATTGCCTTAAAATCCAAAACCCTAATAATTATTATTTCTATACTTGTACCTTGTACCTATGTGGCCATACTTTAATGATCGTACAATCAATTCTGTAATGAGATAAATGATAATTTAGTTTTGACCGCCGAAGGTTAGCCAAAGCTGCGTTCGAAGACCCAATAATTGTTGACAACAAATTCACGAATATTTAATATATATTTTTGTATGAATATAATTTTTAACTAAACCTACCAAATACGAAATAATTTTGAGAAGTAGTTGCAACTCGCACGTACCCCTGCTTTATACGATATTTTCTTTGACGATCACTAAAAAAAAAAAAAACAACAAACAAATTACAATGCCATCTTTCTTCTCGGATTACCTGTATATTACCAAACCAATAGAACCGTCGTGTCGCTTCGCTCAAAACTATATGAATACAGCAAAAACGGATTTTTACGACGACGACTGCAGCTGTAGTAGCAGCACGCCACTATTACATTGGGCTGGGAAGCAGTGAGCAAAATACAATATGGATGGAAGGGAAATCATTTTTTTGTCTGTATACAATGTATGTAGTTAGGTTATATCATGTACGTTATATTATTATATCTAGGTAGGTACACGCGCGCATATGATATGAAGGGCACTCTCGAGTTTTGTTTATTTTTTCCGACGGGCAGCAACATTCGAATGGGTAAAAACCAACAACAACAAAAAAAAATACTACTTATATGTATGTATATTATAATATTATAGTTATTATATATTGACTCTATATACGAACTCGTGTATAATAATATAATGTATCGCACGCGGTGTACACGACGTATATATACTTCTATAATAATAATATAATCACAATGCATAATATACGAGATGTCGGTACCTACATATACCTAGTATGTGGTATGTGTGCAACACCGGCGGTAAGAGTGGCAGTGGCGGCGGGGGCGGTAGACGACCTGCACTAGGGTGTTATTATGTATATATAGGTATACGCCACTGTTGCTGATGGTGCTACAACAACTACACTACACTCTATGATATCATATGATATATATACATGTGCACCACTGCACCCACCCACATGTATTATTACGTCCGCGTACCCACAACAAACATGTATAGATAATAGATGTGTTATGGGTATGCTGCAGTGTCTCTAAATAGTGCGTACAAGTCGCCGCTGCAATAATAATATAATGCGTGGCAATAATAATTATTGTCGGTTTTCGATTCGTACCGGTGTGAGAATATCATAATACACGTACACACTCGTAGGTAATACCATAGGACGTGAGTTGTAATACTATTGCGACGATCGTGCAGCGAGATTAGACTTCCGAGCCTATATATACCGCGACCGCGGTATACTCGCCGCCGCCGACTGCTATACGACGACGACGCGCATTCTTCACGCCGAGTTTTAAATCAAGTGATGATTACCACCGCCACATCGTTACAGGCGGTATACCTATAATAATGCATACTATTATAGACGTATCGCAGTTTGCTTGCCCGTCTGTGCAGCATCGCATATGTCTGAGTACACTACCATTTTCCGAGCGTTATGCCGTCACGGGGAGGTGCGAAAAAAATCATCTCAGTCGCATTATATACACTCTGCAGCTGCACCACCTGTGCGTGTGTGTCACAGCTCTCAGGTTAAGGAACTTCCGCGGTCGTGAGCCCTGCAGCAGATCAGTGTGTTATGGCGCCCCTGCAGGATACCGGATAATATGATATTATTATATCATGCGTAGGTACTGCTACCGCAGTGGCGATCGTACCGTATCGGTTCGGATTTTATCGGCCACTATAATATTATAATATGGTAAACATTCATTGGGCACTGTTACAGTGGAGTTACATATACTCACGACGAGTTGGATGTCCGAAGGGTGAAAGGACGCTTTTTACCTTCGTGATGCATATTATATTACCCGTGCGCTAAACATTAAATATATTATACTCGGCAGTGGCGTTGGCGTTGGTGGTGGGTGTGTGGAGGTGGTGGTAGTGGACGATGTCACTGTTGTCTGGGTCAAACGTCACTCCCCAAATCCGTAGAGAACTCGCTGTA
Organism: Nasonovia ribisnigri; assembly: GCA_027563435.1. NCBI lineage: Eukaryota > Metazoa > Arthropoda > Insecta > Hemiptera > Aphididae > Nasonovia > Nasonovia ribisnigri. The sequence goes on along the minus strand of JANEHU010001879.1, from coordinate 60,723 downwards.
TCCTAATCACGCAGTATATAGGTATCAGTTGTATAAAGTTTTACTCGGGTCAAGTTATTCTGAATTTTGACGTCTTTTTAATCATATTTTGAACGTCAGTAACATCGATGAGTAATAAAATATTATCTGTCACGTATTCAAGCTAATATCGTATTATATTCATGATGACTGCAGTTGAATAATACATTGCAGTGTTGAACATTTATTTTGCTAATAATAATATCATATAATTGTTTGCCGCCCCCGAAAATTTACCGCTTCAGTATTTCCCCCCCCCCTCTAAGTGCATAAGTAGGTAATATCGTTGCACGACCGCCAATTCTTCAGATATTATACTCCGGTGTGTTGCTGCAGGCCTCACAGAACAACCGAGATGTACCATACGAACAATGAATTATTGTAGAAATCAAACGGCTCCAACGAGTAGCACGACGTACTGGTAAAAAGTCCAAAACTTTGGATTTTCGTCGTATCGAAATATTATAATAATGTTGTTGGTGTTGTACGTCGTCGCTAACCACTATAACCGACACTATATCGCTTCTCCGGGCGATGATCGACAACCTGGAACTATACATACATGGACGGGCGGAATGTCATACGCGATCGTATCGCGACCACGCCCGCCCGCCCCCGCGCGCGAGCGATACGAAACGTTTTCGAAAAATGTTGCCACGGTACACGACGACGATTTAACACAATATATTATAACATAATATAGGTATATAATATATTCTATAGGCGTAGGTACCCGCGACGATAATTTATTGACAATATACGCTCTTTCGGTGAGGCACAGGTGTCTGCACGTGTCCCGCGCGTATATGTATAGGTACCGTAGTATATACATATTATTATTATTGTCGTAGTTATTATTACCATTATAATATATATTGTAATAATATTATATCGTTCGGCGCTTACACTACACAACAATGCACTTTGCATGGGATTTCGCACCGGTCTTTTATATTATTATTATTCTTTCCTAGCCGCTATACATAACGCCCGCGCTTTTTTCACCTCGTCGTCTCCTAAACGTTTCACTCGGCCGGGCTGCGATTGCAACGTGTCCCGATCACGGTCCGATGGGTGTATAGTCGCGTGTACCTGTATAATATAATAATATTATATTATATACGCCTCCGCCGGATGCAACACCGCGGGACCCAAAAATCTAAATAATAATAATTATTATTATTATTGTATACCTCACCGCGGTGTGGAGTCGGCGCGCCACTCAGCGGAGCATTGGGAAAAGTCATTTTTCACGAGCCGATTTACATATATATTGCTCGTACCTGTGTACCCGCTATAATATATGGGGGAAGGTGGGGCGGCTAATATTATAATAATAATAATAATATTATAATGTTATGTATACTCGCGTCTTATTGTATTTTGTGTGTGCGCAACGCGAAACGATAGGTATACATAATAATATTATAATCATTCTCGCAGGGCCGTTGTGTACAGACATCATTATATGTATAATATTATTATAGGACATACGTGCCGGTTTATCGGAGTCGATTCGAAGTGGAGTATAATAATGTGTACAATACACAGATCGTGCCTGATGGATTTTATTCAAAACATAATATAATATATTACTTAAATCATGGTGTTTATGTCGTACAATACATAATATATACACACCTATATACACATAGGTCCACATACTAATATTATCCGTTCGATGTAAAAACGCATAGTGTACTGCTGCGATATCGCGTGTAGGTATGTTTCTCGTATTTAAATGAGATTCGATTTACACGAGATATTAGTGTCGAACGGCTGAACGCGTATAAAATGTACCTACCATTTTATTTTATGATATTTTCAAACGCAACAATTATTATTATAACATTATTTTTTTTTTCATTTTTTTGCTTGTACAACTCCGCAACACGTTAAACACTTATAATATTGTTGCCCTCTTGGGCGGTGATGGAATAATGTGTGTGGTGTGTGTGTGTGTCTCTCTCTCTCTCTCTCTCTTGAGATGCGCTGCGTTATTCGATTAGAAAACCGATTTCATAATAAAATACGTTTGTATCAGTAGCTGTTGGATCAGGAAAGTGAATATGTGTGAGATTATTACTTAATTATTGGCCAGAACTGAACCATTGACGCTTATTCCCCCCCCCCCTTCACAAAAAAAAACCCCAAGAGGAAATGTGTAAGCTATTATGTATATTATGCTTAGCGTTTAAACCGTGAGTTCGTTGATTTTAGAAACACGAAGGTGAGAAAAACAACTTTATACTTGTGCGTTATATACTTATATAGTCGATCGATTAATAAGACAGGAACACTTAATAAAAACCATAAAATAGTCAAAGAACAACTTTTTTATATAGGTATATATGTTTTAATGTTTTCGACTTTTTTATTCGTGAAATATTCAGTTCATAGTTTTTTCGTATTATACGGTACTTAAATATACGCCCTTATTTCGTAATAATTATCGTCCATTATAGCAGTGTACTGATAATAAATGCATGCTCCTAATTACATATATTTACTTATGTTATATAATATAGGTTTGAATAGAGGTACAATAATTAAAAACATAGCATGCCATTTTATTTCGGAACACAAAAATAATATTATGTTGAATTATGCAAATTATTAAAATTGCAATTATACATATTCGTGTTGTATAGATATATACCAAGTATGGATTATAATTGTACCTAATCGGCTAATCATATTTCAACAAGTTTACTATCATATAGAAGATAAATTCGCTTAGTATGAGTGGCTAAGGGAGCTTTAGGCCCCCCCCCCCCATTGGAAGTGTTATTCTATAAAACTTATATAATAAAAGGCAAAGTACAAACCACGATATTTCTAAATACAGTTTTGACGAAATTTTTTGAGAAATATTTTTTGTTAATTATTTATTACCCCCTCCTCCCCCCCCCCCAAATTGAAAAATCCTGGGTACGCCACTGCTGACCATATAAAATATTGTTCAAAGATATTTTTTATTGTGGCAAACTACATAGTTGTTATAAATTTTTATTATTTCAGTTTTATTTTAGCACAAATGTGTACATTTATATGATGTATGTAATAAATAATTATATACCTATGTCATGTTGAGCTGCTTGAAACTATGCATACAATAAAATCAAAAATCAAAATGAGTTTAATCCGAACGACATAACACATATCTATAGGTACCTACCAATAAAATAAAACCGGATAAAATCAGACAATCACTCATGAGCAATTAGTTAGGTAGGTGCTATAAAAATAATGAAAGTGAAGGTTCCCAATGTAAACATAATATAATATCTTGCATACAATAATTGGTCAGCGGTATGAAATGTAAAGGTGTACAACAGTTGTTTATATACGTAATGATTTATATCAATATATCAATTTGTAAATGTAATTGAAGGACTCACTATCAATGTAATTGACTTACTATCAGAAATTTGCAGACTTAAGGGTACAGATGATAATAATACTGTTAAATCGAACGTATTAATTTGTTTGAGCACTACCTATTTAATATTGTAATATAATAGTCTAAGGACACATTTCAATTTATTATAATTATTGTGTAGGTACACTTTCAAGTATTTGTGTTCAGATCACGGTGATTTGAAAGAACACGTTTAATAATAGAACCGGCTCCTTTAATTTTGCTCCATAATATATGAATATTCGATTAAGATTAATGCTTAAAGGAACGTTTTCTGGAACGTATCTCTTTTTTGGATATACAGGAACGCAACAGAGGCCAGAGACTGTGTGCATTTTATTTGTAAAAAAAAATTAAATATTTTTATTATATTGTCTTCTTAAACACTTATACCAGCAAAGAATACCAATAATTGAGAGTTTTGCTAATTTATATATCAATAAAAACTACTGATTATTTATAATTTTAAATGTCCATAGATTTGTTTTGACTCTATAGTTATAAAATCACTAATATATTGTGTTCTTGTTGATTATAAGTAATAAGCTATACATTTCTTCTAGCAACTTTACAAACAGTAATTACTGATTAGGATAATATATAAGTACAATAGACTGTAGCAAATCTATTTAAATCATATTATAGTATTGAAAATAACTTCTTTAAAAGTGCTATGTTCAGAACAAATATTTCATTTCATATTATGTCATTATGGTTTCTCGCACTGTTCCTGTTGCTGTAAGTGCTGACTAGATGGTAATTTTGGTAATTTAATTGGTTCAGTCAAATTGTTTTGAAGTTTGAATCACGAAGCGATAAGTTTTGAATAGATTGTGAAGCGTTTTAGTTGCAGTGGTGGGTGGGCGTAGGGTTCAATAGTCTGCAATACAGTAAAAATACTAAAATGCACACAAAATGTGACGGCGATGAACTTTTCAGTTTACATGTTAATATATTTACAAAATAATTTTAGGTTTTCAACAGACTTTGAAATGGTCACACCAGAATCACTAACAGGTACCTGGTGGCCAGAGAGGAGCCCCATATTATTGTCAATCCTGTAGAACGGTGTTCACAGTGAAACACCTTATAGCCGGCTTTCTAATCTACAACAAAGAACGTTTTGAGCTTAGGATTTCCCACAACCTTGACACTGTACTCGAACCTAATCACGGAAAAAATACAGATATAATTAACTTTACGAAACAAACAAAATTGTTCAATTTTATTTAAAAAAAAATATGTGAACTAATAACTTTTTTAATTTATCTTGTATAATTCGCCTAATTTATAAATCCTGCATATAACTAATGGCCTTTGTTGTCGATATTTTTTAGATCAATAAAAATAAATAAATAATTTTAAAAGTTTATTTACCTCAATAGGTGGCAATCCACAGTTTTAAATAATATTTTTATCATCTTGTGATCAATAACCAGCTGGACTCTGATGGTATTCCAAAAAATTTACTTATTTCGAACACTATAAATAAAGCATAAATTAAATTCGTCAATAATTTTGATCTTGTGCTGGGTGCGTATTTTTTCTCCGATTTTAAAAGCACTAAGTATTTTCAATTTGTACCTTATAAAAGTTCTAATAAAAGATCCAAATAGTTACCAACAACCTTTATTAAAGTTGATGATCAGAGTATTTTTTCTACAAGAAAAAGTGTTTCCAGACACAAACAAAAATAAAGCAGACATCATCATTGTAAAATCAATGTATTCATCGCTACTCTATACAATTATTACGTGTCTGGTTACAGTTCTATGTTTGCGTTTAATTTCAATTCTGTGATATAATGTCTTTTAAACTATAGTTTTACAATTTGCAGTTTGCATACCTTTGTTTAGTTTTAAATAAATATTGGACGTTCCTTAAATATTTCTAAAAAAAATGAACATTAAAAGCAATGTTTAATGCGAGGAAGTTTGCAAAATGCTATTACATAAAAGTAAAGCGTTTCGTGCACAGAAATAATAGTACAATATATACTTACTAGCTACTGCACTGCGTATAAATAGACAATAGTACACGGTTCTTATTCACAGTCGATTTGACTAATAATTCTGCATCAATAATTATAATAATACCTAATAATAATATTTTATTGTTAAGTAAAAATACGCACATCACAGAATTATAAATTATAATGCAGTTGATACCTGATACAAAACATGGGAAAGAGGATTGAACACAATTTTTGGTAGTTATAAAAATATATCTAATTGCTACAACTTTAAAAAGACTTGTTTCAAAAATTAAATTATAAAAAAAATGATCAATACGTATGGTAAAAAGTCATGAAAATTTTCTGCACAAATTTCGTGTCAAATAATATAATACGAGTGTATATTTATCTGATAAATAATAAATCATTTAAATCGTTACAACAGTTGTAACAATTTACTCCATAATTAAATTATGTACATAATTCTAAGCTATCCAGAATATTGTTTATGTTTTTGTGAATCGTAAAAATAAGGTTCTGCGAGAAATATCAAGTTCTTGGACAATGTTTTATTTTTTAAAAGCCACTACATCCACTATTGTATCCACAGAATGTATTTCACATTCTCGGAGATGGTAAGCTTCATACAATTTCGATTTTCTGTAATATTTTAGTACGAATCACGTTTAAAAAGTTTGTGCGTCATAGTTACCTCGCGCACCTTAATAGTAAACGCATGGCTGAATATCACATTGGACTATAAAAATAAATTTCATGAGATTTATTTGTTTTATATTTCGATATGAAGCAATGTAAAATACGCGATGGACTAAATATATTTTATCCGAGTTGTCAAACATTGGTCAACTATTGATATAGTATTTAATATATTGAGTCTAAACCGTTAATATAATATGCAAGTTGTATCAAAGTTGGGGGATTTATATTTTAAATTTAAGAGTTATTTTTAAATAAGGTATTATGCGTGTTTAGGTCTCTGTCCCCGAAGATTGTATAATTATATTCCAAACGAAAGACAATCATTGTACATCGTTTAATTTTTGTGTGTATGAAAAAACGTCTATTTATATAATAGCTAAATTTGTAATATTATGTACCTTCTAAATTTTTTTTAAAAAAAATTCACAAATATTTTCAATTTTCAATTTTAAATAGGAATATTTTTATAAAGATGCGTTTCGATTATTATATAGAACTACTACAAAACACGAAACAGTAAAAATAATAGCGGTAACGAAATATTTTTGGTGATAATTTTTGAAAACACAAGAATCGATCGCGATATTATACGCGCGTAAAGAGGACCTTTTGAAAATGAACAAAAATCCGTCTCATAAATTATATTATTATTATCATTAGTGAATATATTATCCGAATCGGAGACTGATCGTCGCGGCTGCAGCATACGCGGGTGTGTGCGCCTACTCGATACGTCTAAACTCCGGTCCGGACGACGACGGGTGAGCCGCGGCTGGCCGCGAATGTAAAGGGTGACGGAGCGAACGGACGACGAGAGTGGGCACGTCGGGCGAGATTGTCGGGCGCAAAAGGGCAGGGTCGCGAGTCGGCCAACAATATATCGTATCATTGTCCTCAAAGCCACGCCGTGTCCCCGGGGCGACTTCCGCGTGACCGACGCCTATAATAATAATAATTATTATTATTATTCCTATATGCTTATAGGTACCGCCACCGCAGCGCGCGACTAAGGTCAAAACGATTTTTTTTTCGCCCAGAAATCGTGTATAAATACCCATGCGGTACCCAACCGATCAACACAGCATTGTCGATCGACAGTCCTAGTACTTCTAACTACGGTCTTCCGATTACGATTTAGTGCGTTTATCTGAGTCTTAGTGGTCTCGTGTTTCACGTTTCTAGAAGACAACGAAGTCGTTCAATACACCAAGAAAAATGAATTCCAGTCTATTGGTAAGTGTAAAACGTTGTTATATTATTATTATTATTATTATTACCGGCATACGCCTTTGAAGCACTGTAAACTACACAATTCTCGGGGAACGGAGCGACAGGCTTTTCGGTTAAAAGAGTGAAAAACTGGCGCAAATCATTTTTCCTCACGACCAGAGACAAATCTATACATTTACCAGTCGACATCCACCCACCGTCATTAATCGTTCACGGCAGTTTTCCAAACATGTCTATATTCACTACCGCTTTATGTGCTAATCAAACGATATTACATCTTAATTTACTATTTTAGTATCATATTAAATATGTATTCAAACGTCCCGATATCTCGAATTATTTGTAATCTCGAACTCAATCGAAATCCCTTTGAAATAATTGGTATCACATTAAGTAATGCTCGATCTCTTTTCCTATTTCTTTTGAATTTCGACATCGTAACGGGTATCGTATATATACTTTACAATATAACCTCAGCCAGCTTACTGCAGCCGACATCGATCCGCCATGAAATACACACCGCGTATATTATATGACCTACCACCAAATTATGGTTTTGGGGGGGAGGAGAGAGGGTCGCAAGTGCCCCCGGTAATTCGCACCATCGGTGATGCGCTTATCGTATTCGAGTGTATAGGACTGCAATCGTACATATTATAACTGTCATTTATTATTATTATGCATATTGCATACCTATTTAATTCGAGTACGGTCCTGCGACAAGACCCGACGTCTAGCAACCACGTGCTGCGGTGAGGGGTGTTTTTCGATTATACCCGGGCGTACATAATATTACATGCACGGCGGCGGCGCTGCGGTGGAAATAATAATTAATCTCGCCAGTCGAAAATCGGCTTAAAAATCTCCTCGGCCGCTAAGCACCGCCATTATTCTTTGAAATTGCTTGTGGCGTCTGTGCGTCTAATGTTTGCTTATAATTTAAACTGGGTCGCCATTGCCGCCGCCGCCGTCTCGGCCTGAAGAGCGTGTGCGGTTTATCATAAAAGTTCAAGCAGTTGCATTGCGCACTCTGCACCGTTGCACTTGTGTGTGTGTGTGTGTGTGTGTGTGTGTGTGTGTGTGTATGCTCTTGAACGCGCGGCCTCGAGTCGCTTTAAACGCCCCCCGGCAGTTCGTGAACGTTTCTACATTATAACATGTACAATCCGGTAATAATAATACATAGGCCCATATATTATAATGTCGTGTAAAAATTATATAATATTGTGACGAGCGATCAGGAGGAGACACGCAAAACGAACACATTATCACCTCTGGCGGTTAGACGTGTTATCCACCGGCGAAAAGAGCCAGGGGTTCGCGATCTCCCGCAAACTACCTACCTATCGTGTCGGTGAATTCATTGCGAGCGTTTTTCTGGTTTTTCAGCCACACGTCGGCCCCTCGCAGATGCTTAAATATAGACACTACAAACAGGCGCACACGATCGTACGTCATCGAAGGTGTAAATCAAGCGATTGACATAAATATTATATTTTAAAAACTACAGTCCGTGCGCTTGTCCCCCGAGGGGTCGTTTATCAATCAAGATCGAGAAAAAAAGCACTATCTCTCGCGCCCCTCGGCCCTTCGCAACCCCCCCCCACCCATCAATTGCTTATCAATTCGACGCAAAACTTGTGAAATAAAACGTTGCTTGTGCTAAAAACTACGTTTCTGATTTCGTGCGTTTTTGTTTTTTGCAGTTATTCGCAGCAGCGGTCGTGGCGGTTGTCAGTGGAAGCGCAGTGTACCCAATCCCAGTGCACCACGTACCGGCCACCACCCAATACCACTCCCAAGATGAATTAGGCCAGTACGCGTACGGTTACTCCGGTGGCCCGTCGTCCAAGCACGAACAGCGCACCGCGGACGGCGTGACCAGCGGCGGTTACTCGTACGTGGACGCCAACGGCCTGGTCCAGTCCCTGGCCTACGTGTCCGACCCGGTCAACGGTTTCCGCGTGAGCGGTACCAATCTGCCCACAGACTCCAACACCGCCGCTCTGCCGGTCGTCCACCACGCCGAAGTTCCGGTCGTCCACCACGCCGACGTGCCAGCCCCATACTACGTGGCCGCCGCCCCAGCGCCACTCCCAGTCGCCACTTCCTACTCAAGCGTCGTCCACCACCACGCAGCCGCCGAGCCGATCGTCGTCAAGAGCCCGTCGTACTACGTGCCCGCCGCTCACCCCCTGATCAAGCTCGCCCAGCCGCTGACCCCAGCCAGCACTACCAACGTCCACTACCCGGAACACGCCGTCCTCCTGGCCGCCCGTAAGAAGCGTAGCGCTGGACTCTACCCCGCACTGGTTTCCGGTTACTCGGCCGCCCCCGCTCACATCGTCACCGTCAAGCACACCGAATTCGCCGCCCCACCAGCGCCAATCGTCCACCACTTGGCCCCAGCCCCGTACTACCTGTCCGCCGCCCCAGCACCCGCCCCGGTCGCCACTTCCTACACCAGCGTCACCCGCCACCACGAACCAGCCGTGGCCCCGGTGCTCGCTTACGCCGCCCCGGCCCCACACACCATCTACGCCGCACCGGCCCCACACGCCGTCTACGCCGCACCGGCCCCACACGCCGTCTACGCCGCACCGGCTCCACACACCGTCTACGCCGCACCGGCCCTCGCCGCGACCGTAGCAGTAGCCCCGGTCAAGAGCCAGTTCCACGCACAAGACGAACACGGCCAGTACACATACGGTTACACCGACGGCGCATCCGCCAAGACCGAGACCCGTTATGCCGACGGTGAGACCAAAGGAAGCTACTCGTACGTGGACGATAAAGGTTCAGTCCAGGCTGTCCACTACTCCGCCGGCGCTGAAGGTTTCAAAGCCGCAGGCACCAACATTCCTGTCCACCACGTCTGATGATCTGCAAACACCGCCCGCCCCCACGCTGATCGAGTAACATATTGTATACTCTATTGCATAGTCTTCCCTTCTTTTTCTATACATATTATAAATATATAAATAATAAAACATTTTTATCGACTTCTTGTACTTTTTGTACCTTATTTCCATCCAGTAGAGTAATTTTCAAAACACATTTATGGGGGGGGGGGTGCTTCGCTACAGAATAGATTAGATGCTTAGATAAGTATTTATGGGGCCGGGGAGGGGAGGTCCAGACCCGTGAACCACCCCCGTAAATACGCCACTGCAGTTACATAGATTATAATATAAGACGTCATTATACCATCATAACAATTATTATTATTATTATCGTAGACATTAGTTAATAATATTGGTCTGCACAGACACGTTAAGGACAATTTTAGGACATATTACTTGACCACCCTTATCGGGTAAGGTAAGATGGGGTGAAAATATATTATAAAACAGTGTTATACTACATTGACAGGTCAGGTTAAAATATTTATGGTCGTTACCTCGTCTTTAATGTGGTCAAATGAACAATATTACAATATTATTATCAGGCAAATTTAGAACTAATAGCCAACAAGTAATGTATTTATAATATACTATACTTAACTATAAGAACTTTTTTTTCCTAGATATAACCCTAATTAAGCTCTTATCACACGATAACAGTTGTGAAATTATTTGATTATACCTAGTAATCTAGCATACTAACTACTACCTAGCTTATAACACAAACTTCTATAATAACTAGATAAGGTACTCCTATATAATTTGCATTGTTATCAATGAAGCTAAGCTGTGGACGGCAGCCATTTTGTCGGTTGGCAAAACATTTCATTCAAATAAAACATACATCAGCCAACAGCGATTATTAAGATAAGACTTAAAATGCGAGTTACAACTTAAACATTGTAGATCTGATTAGTCAATTTAATTAACTGTAATTTATATTACAATGTATAGATTAAAATTATAATCATGGAGAAGTATTGTGTTGTCTATTGTACCTCTGGATACAAAAGTGCAACAAAGAAAAGATTTCTAGATGTCCAGTTACAGGTTAAAAGAATTTCTGTTAAGTACCCAACGATTCTAACACTTATTTTATAATTATTGTTATATCTTAATAAGCATTTAGCAACCATACGCACAGAATGTAACGAGAAAACCTTTCAAAATAAATAACTTTTGTTCTACTATATATTTTTAAATTTTTTTTGGATATATAATTTATTTACTCTTGCGTTTACATATATGCAATATAATATAATATTTTTTATTTTATATTTTAGTACTGAAAATAAAAATTTAAAATCTGACGTATCTCATTAATTTTGTTAAATACAGTTGATCCAGTATTAAAAAAAAACATTAAGCTTATACAATTTTTAAAAATATTTGATGAGAATATTTTAGTAGGTAGATACTTGTTAAAATCTAATTTAATTTTAAAAATGTATTTACTTTTAAAATCATTGTTACTTCATAAAAACTAACCATTAGACTGTTTTTTTGGCATATTTTTCCAATCAAAAGTTTTCCAAAAACTAGAATTATAAATTAGCTATTTTGATTTTTTTTTTGAAAAATGTTATTAGATTTTAGATTCTGAGCGGAGCGATGAATGTATTGGTTTTACAATGATGTGTGTTTTTTTTTTATTTTTTTTTTTATTTTTTTTTGTGTCTGTCATCACGTTTTGGGACAGTAAAAGTGCTTAGATTTTCTTCAATAGTACCTTTTCTGATAGGAAAGTGAATCTAGTTGGTACTTTGGGGGGTCAAAAGTAAACATTTTCCAGTAGTTTTCAAAAGTACCGTGAAAAACAAATGGAAAATTAAGGAAAAAACGGGAATTTTTACGCAACATTGATTTTCGATAAAATCGATTTTGGTTTTTGGTGTAAGTCTAAAAAAAATGACGGTAAATACATGAAATTTTTACTGAATGTTTATATAAGCAGTTTCTATATACCATACCGTTTTCAAAATATTTTGACTTATTTTGAGCTGTTTACAGACATTTTAAATTTCCAATCTTTTTGGTTTTTTTTTTTTTAAAATCAATAACATTTTATTTATTCGTTAAAAATTCTTGAAAATTTAATAGAATGCTCCTAATATATTGTTTCAAAGGCACATGAAAAATATTAAAAATCTGTAGTCACAATTTTTTTTTCTAAGCATTTAAAGTTGAAATTTTGACAAAATACGTAAAAATGACGAAAATTTGCAAATTATTTAGAGTTAGAAATTCATAAAAATTTTTCTTTTTAAATCTAAGGTTTTAAATTTTAACACAAGATTTAACGTAAGTTTTTCTACTTTTATCAAAAATAAAATATCTAAAAGCAATTAAAAATAAATTTTTATGAGTGTTTTAAGTTCATAATTTTACAACATAGGATATTCACTCGATTTCTCATGTAGCGTTTTTCTTATTTGGTTGTAATTCAAAAACGAATAATTGTAGATGCATGAAAATTTCACTAAATGTTTATATTCTCATTTTCTATACACCATTCAATTTTGAAAATATTTTGATTTGTTTTGAGCTGTTTACAGACATTTTTAGTTTTCAATTTTTTTAGTTTTTTTTTTTATAATTGTCAATAAAATTTTATTTGGTGGGCCAAAAAGTCTGAAAATTTAATACAAGCTTTCTTATATATTGTTACAACATCAGTTGAAAAATTTTAAAAATACATAGGCACGATTTTTTTTTATAAGCATTTAAAGTTCGAATTTTGACAAAATTTGTCAAAATCTCGAAAATTATAAATCATTGTAATTAAAAAATTATAAAATGTTCAGTTTTTATAACTAAGTGTTGAAAATTTAAAACAAAATTCTCATAAATAAATCATACTGTAACCAAAAAATCTAAAAAATATATCAACACATTTATTTTTTACAGACATTTTAATTTCAAATTTAGACAAAATTTCATATTTAAACCAAGAATAATGATTTTAGTTATTTTGATATAATTTAAAAATATTATTTGTTGGTAGGTATATGCAACTTTTAGAATATATTGTTATATTTTATATACACGCAATAGCATTTTAAAATATAATTTTTTTGAGAAAAATGAATTTAACCAACTATAGTAAATACTAATGCCTATAATACTAAAATTAATTACTTTATTCACAATAATATCATCAAATACATTTAGACTTAGTAAGATATTATAGACTGACTGACCGTCTTCGATCAAAATCGTTTTTCTTATTCAATGATATTATATCATTGGATTAAAATCTAACACAATCCATTACAGTGATTCACTTGTAACCTACTGTACAGCAGAGCGACATACACTTACCCGCCCTTTTTATTTTTTGTATTAAAAAATAAAACGAAATACATATAGCGTAAACTTCAATAAATTGTATATGTATACATAAAACATTTTTAAATATTAATTAGAACAAAAGTTATTTATTTTGTCAGATCTTCCTTGTATAATATACAAGATTTTTATATTTTTTTAAATAGTTTTATTAATTTAATGTTTAACTTAGTTCTATATAAAGACAATTGATTCGAGTTTAGTTTGATTAATAAAACTGTAAAAAAATTCTATTCGATTTTTAAAAATTACAATCGTATAAGTTTTTATTAAAAACAATTTAAAGTTAAACCATAACTTTAAATACTTAGTACCTATATGATGTTCCTGAAAATAACTCTACTAAAAGGTAAGTTTATGATTCAATTAAAAATAAAATAAATTTAAAAATATCTACTCACAAGCCTTAAGTACTAAAAAATATAATGACGTTGAGTAATTTTTATACATACCTATATCATAAGTGGTGTAATTCGTGATCGGCGCTCAGTGGATATCCCAAGCGCTTTTAGTTCATTAATCCACCGCTTTATATTGCGATTTAGTTTGTTTTTATGAAGTTGATATTTGAAACAATATTAATAAATATTGATAAAATGCATGTATTCTGATTGGCTGTAAATATTTCTATACTGGTAAAAATGCTGAAAATAAGACATGTTCTAACTTCTATTACCAAAAACGTTGTACTCGCTAGCATGATTCCATTAACCTAACCAGTATACTTTTTTTTAATTCACACTTACTTAAAAAGTAAAAACAAGTATGCAAGCTACCACAGGACTTACAACTTAGAGGTTGAACCCCCTTAAGATTCTGAATACGTACTTGGTTATTACTTATTATATTTGCGATGCGACACTTTTGCACGGACAGACTTCTTTTTATACTCCACGACGTGCCGCATCATTGCATTCGGGCTTAAAACTGATTTCCGACGAAAAACGTCTGACAATAACATTTCAATCGCAGTACCTATTTAAGTATATTATACTTTATATTATAGAACATAGGTTAATACGTTACCTTTACATTATTTTACTTAATTTATTATTCACTCGTAAAAAATACTATATAATATCATATTAATATGTAATATTAAGTTATATCTAATATCAAGTATATAACTAAACTTTTTTTTTAATATTTAACTTTAACAATAATATTTTTTACACGGAATATGAATACCGAGTGGTAACATTGAACTTTGGTACTAAAAAAATAATCATTTAACGGTTTAAAAAACTATTTACGTCATAACGAGAGTAAAAAAATAAAATCATTTACATAAAATGAAATATAATACGTAATGTAGAAAGGTCTATCAATCGTGAAATCAAAAACTTAAATAAGTAATTGATCCTTTTATAATTCATTTATTTTAAGTTCGCTTAACCATTAAAACAATAATTAAAACTAATAGTTTTTGCATTGATTTGTCATAATTTAATCATTATATAATATTATATACATATATTAATTAAAAATAATATATAAGAAAAAACCATCATTCAAGATGTTGCAATCTAACTCAGTTTAAGGTATACAATTACACATCAAATTTAAAAAAAAATTAATTGTAAAATATGTGAGCAATATTCAACGCTCTTAATTAAAATACTATTTAAATTTAAAGGTTTTTTGAAGTTTGCGATATTTATTAATGGGATTAACACTATTAAAAATTATTTTGAAAAGTGATTCTTAAAATATGAACTTAACATCCTTTTACTGAACAAAATAGATACTATGTTACCGATGTGAACTCATTCAACTCGATATACTCGTTATGCAATATGCAATATTAAACATATAACATATTATATTTTAATAACTATTGAGGCTATTGGCTATAATATTTTATGGCAAAACAAAATGAGGTATTTCTTTATCAGCATACAAATACGTAGGTATTATAAGGACGTATTTTGTTCTTTATTGTCGTTTACAGTATTTTTGGAAGTTTTTTCGTTTAGCTATTGAGAAAACACATCGCGATACTTTAACATTTTTTTTTTCACAAAACGGGCGCCCGTACTTCAACAACGGGAAATAAATAAAAAAATATACATATTTTTTAAATTAAACGAGAAAAAAAATCTCGCCGCCACGTGAATTCCTCAGGTTTTAATACAAACCAACATAAAAAAAAAAAATTATCGTCTCGCCGACAAGACGTATTAGTGAAAGAGTCGCAGCAGCTCGCTGCGGGAATCCCCCCCAAATGAAATAATAAAATTTAGGCAAAAAGTTAAAAAATCACGCTGAAACTCGCCGTCAATCAGAAAGCTTCGGATAGGTGGTCGTGGTGTATGAGAGGGATGTGGGATAAGGGGTTGATGGCGTACACTACATTATTATACTAAAATAACACTATATGTATGTATAACATTATACATAGTATAACGACTATTATACTATACTGTATAATATAATAATGTTATTACGGTAATAAATCAAAGGGCACACAACTAGTGCTGCTGCTGTCGCGCTCTCCAGTGTGTGTGTGCGTGTGTAGCGACTAGCGAAGGGCGTGAGAACGAGCCACCGCCGATAATAATAATAATAATAATAATAATAATATCATTATCGACACGAAAATGTGTATCTGTAGGCCAGCCGCAGTACAATGCCTCTATCGTTTGAATGGAATCCATCGCGTAGGACTGTACATAGTATTACTACTGCACTACAATATAAAACAAACGAATATGGTTTTCGTCTTTTGTATGATAATAATATTATGATATCGCACTCACACGCACATGTATAAATATAAATGCACTTAGGTACAGACATACAGTTATATATTATTATATTATTGTGTGGTACGCTGTACCTATAATAGATATGCGTATTTTCGATTTCAATGCGCTGTGCTCACAATAGACGCATATTAATTGCACACGATAATTTGTATATAAATACGCGCACACACATACCTACACACTTACATGTCGCACTGTATATGTGTGTGGGGATTATAGATATAGTTTACATATTATGGTGAAATGTCTGTGTATCTAGTATATATTATATAGTGTATGGATTTCGTAACTTTTGTCCGCGCGTCGTTGTTATATTATATATATTATTATATTAGGACCGAGACAAACGAAACGCATTCAAACGATTTCTACGTATATATATATATATATATGTGTGTTGTGTGTGTGTTTGTGTACACGATATTTTTTGACCAGTTGGTCCTGTTGGTCCTGCAGCCCGTACGCAGGATCTGCGGAGATGGACAAGTAGGGGGGGGGGGGGCTATACAGTCTGGTGGTATAATTTGATTTCCGACACGTGTCGTCAGACCATCACGACTTTGGAAAACCGACGTAGTCCACCTCACGTCGTGTCTGTGGAATTTTTCCGAGTTTTCGATGACAAACCCGATTTTCCTCCGAATTCCCGCACAGCGATGACGATGAGACACGTCTAATATAATAATAAATAATAATAATAATACAATGTATAGTGGGTACTGGTAAACACAACAGTATTTATATAATATAGGTAATATACTTATACCTACGTAATGTATCCCTGACATCGACTTGAAGTGGATTTTCTTTCTTACCCGTCATCTCATTTGTTATAGCCCACTGCCATTGCTGGTTTTGTGTATTTTACCAGAAAAACGTCACGACAATAATAATTCGAGTGATCGTCTATAGACAATAAGGAGTTTGTTCACTCAGAATGATGACTACCTATGTCTGCTTTTAACGAATCGCGTTTTGCACAATTTACACTCGTTCATTTTTAAAATGTGTCCATATATCCAACAATTATTTTAGTTGAAGGTATCTCTTATAAACGGCTGTGAACTAGTTAATAATAAATAATTCATTTTTAGGGAATATAGATGTATATTAAAAAAATATTAATGTTGACTATGGACTAGTCCGTGTTGATAATAATTTATAATGAATTTAAAATAATAACGTCCTTTAATAATAAGTTATTATTAAATTATAATTAATTATATTAGTTATTATTAATAACTAATATAATTTTCATTTCATTATTTTTTCAAGCAATTCAATTATATTTTTTGTTTTTTCAAAACTAATAGTTCATATAACTTATAACCATTCAATTACAATATATAGGATGTGCAGCTTGCAAATTTTTTCAATTATATTAATCCGATTAATTAATACGAACTATAATCATATGATCAATCGGACAAAATAAAAAAATATAAAGTTTTAAAATCTATCTGGAGAATGATTAAAATATTCGAATCTAACGAGGTGATCGGCGATGTATGGCTATTATTAAAATAGTTTCAGGAACTAGTGCGTTTTAAGGTACCTGTATAGTACGCATTGCACAGTATATGGGAACGAGTACCTATCGGTATCGCAGAATAACCGTTGCTTCGCAACAACGCCTACGACTTCAAGATTGAAATCGCAAAACTTCGTGTATGTTAGTGTCGTGTGTATATGTGCATATAGTAATGCACCGAGACACGTCTAAAGTGATGTACGATTGCCTTCCGAGCTGGTTCCTGATCCTGCGATATTCATTCGACCCAAACGAAATAAGTGTACATAACATCGTTATTCCAGAGGGAAAATTGAACGTCACCGTGTAAACGTAAACATTTGTATATGTTTTTGATTTAAAACATTGATTTGATAAACAACTCAATTTTCGACGATAAATCATATTATTATTATAATATTATACTTGCATGGTATTATGGCGGTGTCGAGTTTGTAACGTCCTATGCACTTGTATGAAATAACATAATTTAATTCCAATATTAAATATTATTTTTTTTATGTAAGCATTGGGGTTCAAACATATTATAACAATTGTTTCAATATATAGGTACAATCGCCAATCGGAATATGAAATATGTATATTATATATTATATTAATTATTTTATTAGATAAATAATAAATTGCATTATATTACACAAAATTAGGTAATACTATTTCTATGAAATATTCATATAATACATGTTTATTATAAATAATAAATGTACAGGTAGTACATTATAGGTTTTGTACAAACCTACGTACTAAATAATTAAATATTTTATTTTAATACGTACAAAGAAACATACATATTTTTAATGTATTCGGGTTATTTATATACAACTACTTGTTACGTAAATTAGTATAATAATATATTTAAAAATAATATAACATTTATTTATAAAACGATATACAGTTGAAGACTTTATAAATATTATGTTTAACTGCATGTGTTATAAAATATGTAATTCTCAAAAACTTATTTTCCAATACTTACTACAAGAATTTTTCAAAATAAAAATTATATATCCAAAGAATCGTTTTTTACAACGTTTAAATTTTTTAATTGTCACCTGATGGTGGGTGACAAATAACAGAGACTGTCCTGATCATATATCAAAATGACAGTTTTATAAAAATGCGTGGTCAAATAAAATTATTGTCTACACGACTTGTATTTTAACTTAAATTATAAAAATTCTCAACTTAGTTTGTCGAATGTTTTAAGAAAAATACGCATTTTACAAATGTTTTATATTTGTATTCTTTTAATGTAAAAAATGTAGATATATTTTTATTTTTTATAATGGTCAATGTTAGATTTTATCCGATTGGTTTTATATATTATGAAAAATAATGAGTATAGAAAAAGTAATGGTTTGGTGTTCACGCCTTTAAAATTATATCATTCGAACCTAGTGAGTGCTAAAAATAACGGCAATTGTTATTTGTATATGGTAAAATTGTAAAATAAATAAATCACTTTTAATACAAGTAGAAAATTAAATAAATAATATACAGTTAAAAATAGTTTAATATTTGTTTCCTTTACTTCAATATCTCAAATGATATTCATTATACTATTATCGTTGTATAAGTACATTTTAAGTAATTTATACAAATATTTTTAGTGTGATCTTTAAAATTACTCGGTTCAATTATATCAACTGAACTCAATTTTAAAAATAATTAGTTAATTAAAATAATTTACGTATGTATATTACTACAGTATATAAAATAAAATAAAAACAGGAATTAAGAACCCGAATCGTTAAAAAAAACAACTATCGTTGAATATAGATGATAATATGATATGGATTAATAATAATTATAGCTTCAAGGATCAACTATGTAGATGTGTTATTAAAACGTATTATATGACACCTAAATTGTGTACGTATATCCAAAACACATTATTGATTTCTGTCTGGACGCAAAAAAATAAATATAATGCGATAATAATATATAATACCGAAACATAGCTGACGTATAGGCACACAAAAGCTTTAACGTGTTTTCAATTTTTTTAGTAAATATTCTACACGATTATATTAATGGCCGAGTACTCGACCACTTTAGGTGTATTACACGTAACAATAATTATTGTGATTTATTTTACCGCTCGGACCGAAAAATAATGTAAATTATTTGCAATAAGAACCCCCCCCCCTCAACAAAAATATGTATAAATAATGCATGCATGTATACCGCCTATGATACATGTATAGGTAGGTACTTATGATAGAGATAACAAAAAAAATATGTATTGGCCGTGTCTAAAAAAAGTATAAAATATTGTTTTGGGTATCGGCGCGTTACCTGTCACGAACGCGTCTTGCACGCGAAATCATTTGTTTTTATACACATTGTTATATTATACGTAATACACACACACACACATATTGGTTGTGCCTACATAATATTATATATTACGTCGTATAGTTTATGAGATACAATATTATTATCGTTACGACGACTAAACTTTGCCATCGCGCGACGGAACCGCATTAGGACTTGCTGCAGGGGCGACCGGTGGAATTTTTAAACTACATATATTTTACGCACACACACGCGAGCGCAGTACGTTGTTTTTTACTGTATTTCACGTGTGTTTAATGCGACGTTAAATTATTGTTACAGTGACGCGTGATACCCACCTGGTATCTGGTATTTCGAACGTCAACGACCAGCCTTGACGGTCATGGCGACGGCGGCGCTTCCCAAGTTTTCCACATTTTTCCGGTAACCTCGCGCCGCCGCTGCCGTGGCATCGAATAATAAAAAAAACACACTCACCGAAAAAAAACGCGAGCGTAATACGACCCGCGCACAATAACTAATAAGCAATAATAATATTATGATCGTGTACATTGTACGCGGCGCGATGTTGTTGTTTCTTCAATTAAAATCCGCAATCGGGATCGGTCGCAAATTACACGGTCTGTCGGGATGACTTATCAACGCAAATGGACCGCACGGCGAGCCGGAGGCGAGTGCGGAGTACCCATGTACAATATATTTATATTATACATCTATAGCTATACATAATATATTAATATAATAGTTTTGTATAAGGTAGGTCGTATAATAATATCGTCATTATTATTATAGCGCCGCGGAGCCTATATAGGTACCTAATATCTGCGGCAGCAGCCGGACCGGTGTACGGGAACTCTGGTGAGCTGAGAGCTGATGTGGGGAGACCTTGCCCGGGGCGCTTGTAATCGTCGCTAAAAAAAAATATATATATATAAATGTAATAAGTGACGCGTTCGGAGATAAAATATTATATTACATGTTGCTATTTTTTTTTTCGGGTAAAGTTCGTTCCACCGCCGGGCCGACGACTGCATGTTATACACCATCGTCATGATCATACCATACTATATTATAATTTACTATACATATTATAATATTATGTATATCGTACGCATTATATACATATTTTATAATAATCTGCACACGGTGTTATTATATTATATAGGTATTATAATACGTGTATAATATAATGTAAGTATATACTTACATGCGATGCGATTATTTTAATATTATATTTTTTTTTTTATGCGCATTTAAAGGGTTTATGTTTATCTTTTTTTTTTAGTTTTCGACGATTTGTATCCGTTAAATATTTATATTTAATTGCGCGTGTATAAGAGGCGGAGACGGTTATCAGGCGGCCCAAAGCACAAAAACAGATGCGTCACGCGTAAATCATTAATCGCCCCGAAAATATCATAATATTAATATTTAAGATTATACATGATGTAGGAACGATCGATATAATATATTATATTATAATTCGTACTATAATGTTAAGCGCACCTACCTATTACGTTATTATGGTTATCAGCTATAGGATAGACGTACCTATTTCATAATATTATTGTCTCGACGCGTACCTCGGACCCTCTCTACTCATATGCCGAAGTTCTGAACGATCGATCGATACTCTTCTCTACGTGTGGGACAAAAATCAAAATCACACAAAACATTAAATGTTCTACATAAATATGTACATATTATAATATAGCGATTCCATTAAAAAAATAATAACAATAATAATAATAAATTACAATTATCAGTGACAATAACCTTCAGTAATACTTTAAGCATAAATAAAATACAATAATTTATATTATTAAATGTATATATAGACAGCTATATAGTAAGATTTCTTTATGTCTAAATTCCAAATAAGTTAGTTCATATTTGCGGTAATCCACGCAACCATGACGAATACAAAAACTTTAAAAATTAAAATACTATTAAAGCTTTTTCAAATATGATAACGCAAAATACATAAAAATATATTAATTAATTAATTTGATATTCTGATTAATTAACACTCAATCCTTTAAACGCATTATTGCTAAACTACCATAATATTATCTCAATTAAATTATTTTATAAGATATTGTACAGCAAAATCAGTTGGCCATAAATATAACAACTACAAAAACCAATAATACAAATACGTCATTAATGTATTAATATATTTATAGGTACATATATATTCTGTTATTGTAAAAGTTATTTCACAAACCGATGACCATCAAAAAATTTATTTTCTCGATTATATTAAACCAATTTTTTTTTATTCATGACGCAGAACCGTATAATAATTTAAACTATAATATTATATATACGTATTAATGTTTTAACGTATTTTAAATTTTAAACGATTAAGGTCGTTGTATTGTGCGGGGAAAGAAATATTAACGTTTTATTAAACGCCATTAGTTAGCATATTTATAATAAATTGTGCTCTGCAATACGTTCGCGAACTTGAAACGACTTACGATTCGCGCTACTACGTAAAAGTGATGTCCGTTTATCATTATAATATCGCAATGACGTGTAATATTATAATATAAAAAATTTGCGTGAAAGTAGCGATCGGCCCCGCGATCAGCTTATACGTTTTGGCAGGTGAAAAATCGACAAAACTATAAAAGTCCCAGGAGCATCCTAGTCCTGCCCCGGTACAATTCTTCCTTGTATAATACCACGTATATCCACCTAGACGGATAATAATATTATTATCATACGCGTATCACATCCAACGGCCGCGGGTTGGTCG
Source organism: Nasonovia ribisnigri (assembly GCA_027563435.1). NCBI lineage: Eukaryota > Metazoa > Arthropoda > Insecta > Hemiptera > Aphididae > Nasonovia > Nasonovia ribisnigri. The sequence continues at coordinate 37,768 of JANEHU010001879.1, read as the reverse complement.
ACGATGGCTGGCAGATACGAACTCGCGAGAATAAAACAAACAACAAAGGTCTTGGAAACCCGATACAAACATGTGTGTGTGTGTGTGTGTGTGTGTGTGTGTGTGTGTGTGTGTGTGTGTGTGTGTTTATCTGAATGCGAATCGGCCGGTGTGGGAATTAGTGGGATATAGCCGAGTATACGCCATGCACCAGCCACGTTATATATTATGTTTTATATATGTACGATGTGTATACCTACTGACTATATCATGAACACAACATTATAATATAGAATTGGCGAACGGCGACTCGCGTGCACACCGCACGACGCGCGTGGCTTATCTATGATTTATACCGAGAAAGCCGGTACGGCGGTATCGTAAAGGTATATTGCACTGTGTGTATGGTCCAAACCGTCGACCGGCGACCACGGTTTGACCGCGATAACGCACACGCACGCAAGTCTCTTTGGACGGCGGACGGCGTGATAAGCTATGAGCTAAGAGGAAAGTGGAAAGCAGCAGCAGCAGGCTAGTATAGGTATTGCGGGGACGACAAGGCGTACCACGACTGACGTTAAATTCATGGTTGCGAAATCGTATAAAAATCTGTAAGACCACTGATACCATTGTTAAGAGCAGCGTCGTTGCGTCGTCTCTATTCTCTGTATTGTTCGCAAAATGTTAGTTTCCATATTTTATCAATGCTCAGAAGCTTCTACAGTGCGAGTGAGAACCGTTTCATCAACGCTTCTCTCCCCGTAATGCTGACCTAAAAGAGCGTATGTTTAGTAGAGATAGGAATGCCGTATATTATGTTCTACAGTATCAATGAGGCGAACAAAAAATAATAACAGCCGGCTGCCGCAGCAGCTGTAGATCCGGTCCGGAGAACCTTTCGAAAACCCCAACGTTAAGACTATTATTATAGGTTTCACGTTATCGTATTATTATAACTTATATTAGGTTATATCTCCGTTGCAGGGATTTTAGATGGTTATTTTATCTTCTTTATATTTTTTCGTTTCACTCCAGTGGTAGATTTATGGTAGGGGAGGGGGATTGCCGTGGCGATCGACGCCTCAATTGTCCCTTTTTTTTTTTAATAAATTTATTCAAAAAACGTTATTTATGATAATTACCATCTTTATATAATATTATATAATCCATGTGTATCCGTTGACATTAAGTGATAACCTTGGTCCTTGCCAGTCATACACCACATATGTCGTCAATTGACAAAAACAATATATTTTACATTTAATGTGCAATGTGCTTTTTCAATTTTAATATAGGTATTATTGTTGTTGTACAAATGATTGGTTCACTTATGAGTTATGAGAATTACCAGGGGATTATATATTCGAGTGAGAAGTAAAATAATTTTATATTTTTTCAATTACACATAATATACACGCTATATACATCAGAAAATATTTCATAATAAACGGTAAACTCTAGTTAATAATATTATTATAATTTATAACAAGCAGAATGAGACATATCAATAATAATATAGTACCTACAGTTGTACCCAGTAGCGGATACAAGGGGTGGGGTAGGTGCTATGAAGGACCTTAGATCCTTAGGTACTTAAAAATATTTCATTCTTGCCTACATAGTTATATCTTATTTGTAATAAAAGATAATTTTGTTATTAAAGTTTGTTTTTATTATTAATTTATAATATGCATGTATGATGAATATTTTATTCACTATAAAAACTTATACTTAATGCCTATACTTTCATGTACTTGATGTAAATATTTTCGTATAGTCCACCCTTTTTTTTCATTTCTATATCCCGCCTGGTTAGTGGTTACGCTAATTCAAATAAAGTTTAAACGTAAATCGCTACATTTTTCATAACGTTTTAATTGATAATAACTTTTAATAACGTTAATAAGTTAACGTTTAATAAGCGTTTAATAACGCTAAACGCATAAATTTAAATAACGTTTAAATTCTTTATAACGTTAAACAGTCATTCGATTATAACGTTTAATATTCATATATGATATAACGATAAACTTTTTTTTTTAATCTAAGCCCTGGTCTTTGTGCTATATTTTAGGGGTTTGATTTTTTTATTGATGTTCAGCATTTGTCTTATATACACGTACAATAATATAAGATTTATATTTGTTCTATTTCCTACCACTGATTGATCTGGTGAAATGACTTGATGATATCGATACTTTCTCATAATATTTTTGATTTTATCTCTCTAAATCATGTAAAATTAGAAATCAAAAAATGTTCATAATTAAATTTTTTGGGAAAAATATGTGTGAGACAAAGACCGCTGTCGACCATCTTTATATCAGTTTTGATACTGTCCACTAGTTGATTGTTCTTCCTGCGCAGTATCTGTTCACGTGGTTAAGAAATTATATACTATACAACATTTTTTCCGTTTTTATGGCTATGTCTTCGTTAGATCACATTAAATGTCACTCCTAAACAGTGGCGGATTTAGCGTCAGGCAAAGTAGGCAGTTGCCTAGGGTGGCAATTTTAAGCCAATATTTTATTGAGAATACTCTAGGTTTCTTTTTGATTTTTTAATGTACGGTGATAACTCTGAAGGATGGAAAAAAAATGTTTACCTAATATTTAAGTATAATAATAATCTTGTTAATATAATTTCTTCTTTATTTTATAATACATACCAATAAACGTCCAACTCGTCCAAGTAAATTATCGAACGACTGCCGGAACGTAGATCTATTATCTAAATACTAAACAGAGATAACGCATATTTTTCATTATATTGTTTTTTTGCTAAGTCGTAATAATTATTAATAATCGCTCGTGGTTCGTTTGATCGCACGGCGTACACACTACACGCACAATACATACATATATGATATATTTAATACGAATACGGGTGACGATCGATTCGTATTGGAACGATAGTCTAATTATAAACCAGTCACTGTGAATATTTTTATATAATATACTTGTACGTACTATGCATTATGTGTACAAAAATAAAACTTTTTCTATCCAAAAGATAAAACTATGTAATAATTGTTTATTATTTTTTTAGTACTTATGTTAAATAAGTATTTAAAAATACGTTTTCTCGTTGATAAGTTTAATGGGGCGGCAAAAAAAAATTTGCCTAGGGGCGGCAATTGTGTAAATCCGTCTCTGCTCCTAAATATCTCTATTCACCACCCTCCCACCCCCACGCACCCAGTACCCACACATTTAAATACAATTTCAGATCCGCTCATGTTTCACTCGTTTCATCGTCATTGCCCGATGCTTTTGCACCTGCAGTCAGCTTTATAATATATAATATAATAAAAACATATTATAAGAATAAGAGTATTATATTATTACAATAACGTGAATAGGCTCACTCGTCAGTTTGCGGAGATTGATTGACTCGTCGTATAATAATATGTGTGTATTAAACGGCGGTGACAGTGGTTGCGGTACCGGAGGTCGACGCTTTAATGGAATCAACTCGGCAGTGCGGCGCCCAAAAAGGGCACGTTAAGCCCTGGATTAACGGGGTCGTCATTATATAAGTATATACATCTGTGTGTGTGTTTGTGTTAGTGTCTATAGACTTTTATGACGGTCTCGCGTGATATAACAATATTATTATATTATTATTACTATTATTATATACGCGCGCCCGACAAGCTGCTGCTGCTGCTGCTGCTGCTGCTGCTGCTGCCGCCGAGGCTGAACGAGCCGGACGCTATATCCGGTCGGTGGTCGCACGGCGCGGGTTGTGCGCAGCTTATAATCGCAGCCACTCGCCCCAACAACCCCTTCCATTCACCGGCGCAAACACACCTTAAACGGTGAGAGTGTAATATGTGTGTGTGTGTAAGCGTGCACGGGAAATACGGTCGTATATCACACGACAACGACGACGACGACCCTCGGGCGAGTCAAACACGCTATATATAATATATACATAAACCCTCGTGAGTATAATATGTACGGTGTATAATATAGCGGTTATGGGTGGTATGTATGGTATATATATAATATCACGTCGATGTTTGTTTTGGACCGCGGCCCCGCCGGAAGATTGCTCGGCCGCGATTGTAAAGAAGCTCCGCCGCCGGAAGCCGGGCGCGACTGAGTGGTGTTATATTTAGAGGGGCAAAATAAATATATAATATATATATTTTTTTTAAATCTTTTGGTGTTTATTTTTCAGTTACCTCGCGCGATATGTACCTACATCGCACATATATACCATAATATTATATGCGAGGTAGGTACCTATTAACCTATATATATGTATATACGACACGGTGAATGTATAATCGTACGTTTTCGTATGTATTATTAATATTATAGTGCTGACGGCTTTTATGTACCTAACTGCAGTTTTTCTTAACGACTAAAAAAACGCTCCTATATAGAAGCACGCGCAATGTTTTATAATATACATACATGTATACTATACATACCGACATATAATATTTTAATCTATATTGTAGGTACTTCCTACATACCTACCAGGTATTCCATAAGTTATTATTTAGAATTAATTTACAAAATAATTTTTACAATTATTGTAGTTTAATAGATACCTGGGTACTCAGTAAACGAAAAACGATTCTGAGCTGAGGCGGTTTGTCCATGTGGATATTTTATATTATATTTACATTGTTATATATATATTATATATTTATTTTATATTAATACGGTAGCCGGTAAGTGGAACCTTGTTTTAAATTGTCAATCCTTAGCTATAAAAGTTGAACATTTTATCAATTTTATCAATTTAAAATTTGATAAATGTTGTCAAAAATCAAACTTTAAATGCTTATAAAAAAAAATTATAAAACTTCTATTAAAACAATATATTAGGAGCCTTGTATTAAATTTTCAAGCTTTTTTACCTAACAAATAAAATTTAATTGACATTCATAGAAAAAAACCTTGAAAAATAGGAAAATGAATAAAGAACCAACTAGATTGACTTTTCTATCAGAAAAGACACTGTTGAAGAAAATCGAAGCAGTTTTACTGCCCCAAAAGGTAATGACAGATACAAAAAAAAAAAAAAAACACATACCATTGTAAAATCAATACATTCATCGCTCCGCTCAAATCTAAAATACATTAATTTATATTCATTTTGAAATGATTCAGGTTATCGAGATTCGAATGTATTCAATTATGTTATAGATATATAATATGAATAAATGCACGGTTCTCAATGTCAAAATTTAGTGTACAATTAAGATGACAATCGACCTTAATGGAATATAATATATTATGTATAAATACAATGTTATACATTTTAATAACATATTTGGTATAGTAAAATATCTACAGCAAATTTCGAAGATAATATTACGCTCGTGTATTAGCAATTAAAAAGTACAATATAAGGTATTATATTTTACACGTGCTAATGTTGTTTTACTGTACATATAAAAAAATTTAACATTTATAACGCATATTGTTTATTTTCTGCAGGGCACTGACTATTTTCAAAATAAGACTTGAACATGGGTCTTAGGTTATGAACTATAGTTGTGTTATAATATGATGTTTCGAACACTCCAAAAAAAGCATTATATTTCTATAGGCCATAAAATTTTTGAAAAAAATGTCAGGACTTCTGCTATTCACCTATAATAATACTACAGATGATATAATACGCGTCAGTACATCAAATAAGGTATACCTGCCATCCAGTCGAGTGACTCTTATCTATTCTGTGCTCTGACCTCGAGGACGCTATGCGCTACACAGTCCTACTACAGTTGTACTATATTATGCGCATTATACATCTCTACGGAAAAACAGTATTAAAAACGCGTGTAGGCAATAAAACCGTAATAGTGCTAAGAACTACAGTAAGAACAATCCACGGCGGGCATACATATTTTATTATCGCACATAAAAACCGGAGTTAATCGCATTGGCCGCCGGTAACATAATACGAGTACATATGGATGCACCCATGATATAATTTATTTCAATACCGTACGTTGTACGATAATAATGATATAGATGCCAACGCATAATATGTGCATATTGTTCAGAGACCGGCGTGCAGAAGAAATCGAAAAAAAAACCGTTGTACCGATGTACCCCGATTATTTGGCTCGTCGTCAAGTGCGGTACAATGGGGGGGCATCGGTTAATCTAATCTGGCCGACCGGAGCGTGGGTATCATCAGACCGAATGAGAAATCGTAATATTGTAAGTATGTAATCTATTGTAATTCCACAACGAATTTCATCATTCCCAGCGACTCGTATAACAATGACAATAATAATAATAATGATATTATTATGTTTACTTACATTTTATTCGATCGGTGCGGCCGTTGCAGTTCAGACGAACGGCGTTATCGCCATAAACATAAATAATATCATGTCGTCGGCCCAACTAGAAAAAGGTCGTAACTCGAACGGGTTTTTCGAATTTGGTATTATTTGTGATTAAAACGAAGAAAAAAACGCGTCGTACACGATTCGTACCATACCGTACAACTCCAATTTTATGATTTTATCCTCCATGAAATTAATTGATAATTAGAAACCGTTGTATGATTTTAAGACCTAGAAAAAGTCGTATCTCCATATTATTATTATTATTATTATTAAAAATTATGGTGATACGACCTTCGTTAATATTTGGGAATTACGAAATGGTCAAAATGTTTTTCCTCTACTGCAGTAAAATTTATTATTTTGGTCTTACGACCTTAGCGATTTAGACCGACGACATTAATATGAATATTATAAGACATAAAATACACATTTAAAAATACGAATTCGGAAAAATGCGATGAACGAAATATCCAGATGTCTTGCGGGAATATTAAGCCTAATGATTAGCGGAACAAAATTATGTAACCTTGCAGCCGACGACGAAAAACAACCGACATTTATGGATTTTCGGTTTTCCCGCTGCAGCAGAGTGAAACAGTGCAAGTATAATATTTGGTAACAATAATAATATGTAAAGAGTAAGACCACGTTTTGACAGGAAAGGGGAAGATTATGGGCGCTAAATTTTTCATGAATTTATATGTGCAACCAAAAACTTGTTTTTATATTATGTTCACACTTCCATGACAAACAGTGGTTTGCAAACAGTCGACTAGTTAAAAAAAAAAACTTTTCGCTCGTTTACCATTGTGTTATCCAAATACATATATGTATGTGCAATGTGCATAATATATGATTTATGAAAAATGTGATTTTACAACAACAAAAAAAAAAATACATAATATTTGCAACAACAAAATATAATATTTGTTCGTAGAAAACTTATTGCCATGTCACGCTGTACCCACTATAAAGTAATATTATTTTTACCGATGTAAATTTCGGTTTTGGTTAATTTTCCAGGTATAAATACTAACGGAAAAGGAAATCTTAAAATACATTTATTTCCCAAACTAAAATCATATTCATACAGAACTTTTGTAGGTAATAGAACATAGACGTGTACAATACCTATACATCATAAATATTTATAATGACGTCTTAATGCTATATTATATCATGAAATTTATTCTATACACGATACAAGTGTCAGGTTGGTGGTACTTATTTTTATTCAATTTTTTAAATATTTCAATGTTTTTATGATTATTATTATATTTATTATTTATAATCGTGATGTGCTTCAAGTCTTCAACTATATATTTCTTTCACTTCGTATGGATTTCTTTTTTTAAACGTCTAACAAATTAATTTTTGAATTTCAACTTTGAGTTATTGGTTTAATAAAAGTAGGTAGGTACATCTACAAACTAAAAAAAAAACTTAATATATAGTTTACATTTAGTAAGCTTTTACATATTTTTAATAAAAATGCAGTCACTCACAAAACGATTTTAATAGTATTTTTATTTCATAATATCATATTTTGTGTACATTTTTAAAGTATAATAACTAATACATTGTTACTGCGTTACTACACGGACCTATTTACTATATGTAAATATTTTAAAAGTTATTTCAACTTTATAAACGATGAAATAACTTAAATCAAGCTTTAAAAAAATATCATAAACATTACTAATTATTTGAATTAATTTATTATTAATTAGATACCTACTTATACATTTTACGTTGAATAAAGGTTCATGAAAATGTTGTTTTAGATGCTTAAATCTGTAATAGATTATTAGGTATAATTTATATACAACAAATCATATAAAAATATAAGTATTAAAAATTACTTCTCTAAATATTAAATTATTTCTCTTGACAATGTGTGCTTTAATAAAAGCACATATACCTAAAGCCTTAATATAATGTACATTGCGCAATAGATAATAGGTATATTATCTACTCCGTACTCGTACTACAAACAATTTCAATACTGATCAATCATCACTGAATAAATACCTAAAACCAAGAAATCATGATTATTAAGTATGTGTCTTGGATATTATAATATTAAAAATCTAAATAAAAAAATTCTGACAACAAACAATATTTACACTTTTTTTAACGTATTTAAGTTTTTTATTGGTATAGTATTCTAAAAGATTTTGCGTAACGCTCTGTTTATCAATTTTCACCATGGAATGAATAAAATGTAAAAAATAGTAAAATATCAAAATACCTCTAGGAATAAATAATAGAATTAATGGTTACTTATCAATACATATTTATGATTCATAAACTTTGTTCAAAGTGGAAAATATACTAACATCGATAGACGAAATTAAATGTATATACTTTGTTTTTTATAATACTATTGGTATTTGGTTGTTGGTAGCATGGGTAATATACCTCTGTTTAAACTTAATATTATACATTTACGTATTCTTGCTTGTACATAATATCAGTACACCATTTAACCACTTACAAAATATTATGTCAATATCTCTGTCTACCCAATAATAGTATTAATTTAATTTATGTTCTCCTCGCTCCCAATGAGCATCATAATATACAACCTAACTTAATCTAACCAGCAACGAGTGCCATATTATTATTTAACGTCTTGGTACATCAGACTCTATAAGATAATATTTTATTTTAAAATTCAATTTTGTACTTATTCATGTTTATCGAATTATTGTTCAATAAATAGCCCAAAACGATTTGAATGAAATCGTGTCAGTAAAACTTAATGTCAACAAATAATTTTAATACCAATAATGCTCACTTTTTCACAGGTATTTTAAATATTTATCGATTATTTTTAAAATGTTTTTAAGATTTATTTTCGTTGTAAATACGGAGTTTAAGTATTCAACTTTTACAACGTATATATTATACATACATCTGTATTATTTATACATACTTTTGTTATTACAAATACGATAATACTCTATACTCATAAGATACCTATATTTAAGTGTTTGCACATGGTACTATTAATAGTGCTTTAAATTAAACTAATGGCACTGTCAAGGTTTTCAATATAGAAAATTAACCATTTATCATTGGTATTCAATCAGTAGGTGTATGTAGAATAATTCCGTGTGCAACAAAACATGCATGCAATAACTAGTCCATTATTTCTAACGACATTTTAAACTAATTCTTGGTTCCTTATAACTAGTGTACATATTTAAAAAGATCAATCATCAATGATCGACCATCTCCAAACCTTCGTCTTTATATACGTATATCCATGTGACAATGCTACATTTATGTACCATATTATAAACTGATTATGAAAAATGCAAGTAGATGCTTAATAGAAGATGATTCCCTACAGCTCCCCGCTATTTAAAGTAATATTAATTGTTTTATCTCTTGTAAAAACAAAAAAATAGTATGTGCTGTATTATCAGAGGGTTTTACTTTATCCTATCTCCCCCCTCTCCGGTTTATATTTCCGCAGGTGGCCTTGAATATGCGTATCATAAAATAAATGTAATATGTAAGTAATCCAAATCAATGAAGCAAATGAGCTGAGACAACAATAAAAATAATATAATAATTTTATTATATTAAAATTACTATAATATAGTAAAAAATAGGCGTAAGTAAAAACGCATATACTTGTCCATAAGTTGAAAATGTATTAAAGGCCATCAAAATTGGTGGAACAGGAGTTCTCTCTGAAACACTCTATACAGTATACGGGTTAGTGTTACGTAGAGTTCCGTACGGGGAAACATTTTCTACAGCTTTAAAATTTAAAATTATGTTTTAATGAAGTGATTTGAGCCTTATATCGTCTGTTTTTGTTAGCCACACACCTAGCCGTGTTCTTTAAGTCTAAACGAAAAGGTAGTTCTATCGACTCTTGAGGGCTTAATTGAAACCGGTTAATTCATGGTCTTCTTTTAGTCACTCGATTGAAGATAAAGGTATACGACAAACTGCGTATGTGACAGTATATTATATAAAATTATATATTATTACCCTAAACTATAGTACAAATGTACAATAATTACATGGTTCAACACAAACTTCGAAATCATTCGTCTACATATTTTTCAAACAAGCAAAATCAAAATATTATGTAGAACAAAGAAGTACTACGAGTTATTTTTGTCATTCATTTTTAGAAAATATCTATACGATTAAGAGAAAACTACATTAATTTAATCAGTTCTATGACCGATGGAAAACAATACAATTTTTAAACAACAATAGTGTATGCCATTCATAATAAACAAAATAATATAGATCGTAGTCAAATATCTCGAACTCGAGTAACTTTATCCAGCAAAACAATGATAAGTGAAAACTAAACATAAAATTAAATTCAACTTTAAACTGTAACCTATTTAGTATTTTCTAAATCTTAAGGCATTTGTTTCAATAAAAAATAAAATACTAGGAACATGTTCTTGTTCTGGAATAAACTCTGAATGAACTTTGTAGTACCTATTCAACAATAATAATGAATGAATTACTTAACAGTAATTTAAATTTGAAGTTAGTATTGTTTTTTTTTTTTTTTTTTTTTTTTTTTTTAATTAAATAAATTACATAATATACATGCATATTGTTAAACCTATTTAATATTTTGTATAATTCTTAATATATTTGTTCTCAAATATCCAAGTATATTATCTTGGTAATGGAATAATGATATAAACGAACACAGCAAAATTATAACAACTAATGATATTTAAATATTCTATATTTCTATATTACAAATTATAATAGGTCAGTTTATAGCACAAATTATTTGGTGTTTTTTTTTTAAATTATTATAATTATTATAATTTTTACATTGACACAATTTATATTTATTATTTTTTATTGACTTAAACAGTTCAAATAATATCGTTGAAATTTCAAAGTATAATATATGATATGTTTTTTTTTACTGTCCCACTCGAGTTGGTATCGGTAGATATTGTAAATAAAACAAACATTAATTTAAAAAATGTAAACCATTCTGAAAATCACACTCGTTTATTGCACGTTTTTAGTTTTCATAGAAAATAATATCTGCCATTGACATTTTCTATTGTGGTATTGTTTAGAATATCCATGACATAATTTTTATTATTTCCAATAAACTCTATCGGCTTGTTTTGGATTTCTGACGTATTTAACTTTTACCCGTTAATTATAAATTTAAAACTATTTATTAGAACTATAGTATTTTCCTAAATATGATAGCAAACATGAAGTATATTAATCAAAGAAAACTAGTGAAAATGCTTTCCAGGATCTTATTTCATTTACTAACAGGCACGTATTTAAGGGGAGTCAAAGGTTCAAACCCTCTGTCTGAAATGTTAAACGAAAACATTTTATACTTTTATATTAGGTATAAGTTTATAACTTACAACTTTATTATATTCATAATATTTAAAAATCAAAATAAATATATTTATTGTAATGTGCCATAAAAATAGCTTAAGCCTTCAACAATTTAAAATGTATTATTTTATTACTAATATTATCACCATTGAAGAGAAATAAAGCCACTGGCCAATGTCAGTTACCGTAAGACGTAACAACAAACAACACATACACAAAGTTTTTTTTTAATTTGTATTAATATTTATAGATAATAATACATAAAACATATTTTATCAGCCCATTACGCATCAATGTATCATCCTACTAATTATCACCAATTCTTTATTATTTTTATATTTTCTGAGTACGACTATTTCATTCTGACTATTTAAAATATAGTTCAGGAATTAAAAATAGATTATCGTTTTGAATACTATTCAAAGTAATTATTATTATAATATTATCTTCAAATATATTTCAGGTGGTTTATTAAAATTACTTCGTATTTTAAATTAAATTTAAGAACCTAATTGACTTTGACATTAATAAAGGCACGACAATAGGAAATAAAAATGTGACACTGTATTTCCTTCAATGAGTTTGTATAAATTAAAATAATAATAATAATATATTTCACAACGAAAAGTTGTAAAAATATTTGTTATCTATTCAATTGTTTTTTACCTCAATTATTTTTTATATTTTCAGTTGAATAATTGACAAGTTCATCTATTTCAGTTTTTCTATTTTTAAAGACCTATCAAAATACAATAATTTCGAAGAAAACTTTTGGATTGGTAAAAATATTTACTATATATTTGTCATTTGGTTTTATTAAGCTTTGGAGTTTTAGAGAGACCAAAATGTATTGAAAATATTGTACACCTTAGTATAGATGGGTAAGTTAGGTACTAAGTACTCTATTTACTTGTTTTCATATCGGATCAAGATATTACAGTCACAAAGAGATCAACTGAATAATTATGTGGTCCGGTAAAGTACTTATTAAAAAATGTCTGAAGGTTGACCTTCGGTGTTTTTTTTTAATATTTTAGTACAAGTAATAAATCTTGTTTTATATTCAAAAATAGTAGTTTAAGTATTTATAGTGGTTGTTTTAAGTTTTTATATTACTATGTTGCAATTTTTTTTTGTTTTGAAAAACTCGAATTGTTTTAATATTACAGTATAATACAGAGTGATTCGCCAAGCATGCTGATGAAGCATTTTCACCCCCTTATTTTTATCCCAATAAAAAATTTATTCAAATAATTTATTTGTTTTTAGAATTTTTTAAATATACTTAAAGAATATTTTGTCAAGATACAAACTTATATATTTTAAATAAGAACCCCCTTTTCTATTATAATTTATTTAGTGGATAATTTTTCTACAATTTTAACAATATCAGTACTAAAATTATTCTGATGAGTAGGTAATTTTTGGCTTATTTAACTTAATGTACTAAGGATAATTTATACGTTCGTGATAAAGGGTTTGGAAAATATGGTCTGCGGTGATTAAAAAATGTTAGTGTTTTATATTAATCGATAATCATTAAAAATTTGTTAAAAATTAAAATGGTCAAAGTGTAATAAACACTAAATCTAATACTACATATTATTCTACTTTATATATTTTTTCAAAAGTTTTAAAGGACGATATAATTATCCTTACTAAAGAGCTAAATACCTAACTCAAAAAATACTCTTTCGAATTTTGAATTAGACACATCAAAATATTCAATAAAATAGACCACTTAATAATTCATTGTAAAAAAAAGTACGGTTCTCATTTAAAAAATATAAGTTTGTATCAACATAGGATACTCCTTAAGTAGAATAATAAAAAATTCGAGAGTATGTAAAAATGTTCGTTGTTATTGTTTATAGTTTTATGTATTCATATAGGAATTGTCAAATTGATTATACAACAGATTTCCAGTTTTTCCTAAATGTACGTGAACATTATTTCAAATATAAATTTCATTATTATCCGTTTGATTCAAGAATCGATTAGTACTCAATTAGTTAATCATTTTATGTATACTTTAACACTATTCTGAATCCGAGATCGTATAGAAAAATAATATATTAAATTCTTCAAAATTTCTATATATAGTTAAAATTAAATTTTAAATGTAAATGCTTTAACTAAAGCAGTTTGTTAAATTATAAATAACGAATTTCATACTTGCATGGGGCGTAACGTTTATGTATTTTACGTAGAAAAATTACTCAAGTATTAAAATCCTCGAACGTAGTCGTAAGCTTTTACAGTAACCTCTCATTGATATTTTGATTCTGACGAACTGAAACGGATTGAAAATACTATTTACTTTTTTCTGCCAAACAATGGACTCGACCGAAACAATTTCGGAAGAGTTGATGGAATTCCGAGAGCTTATTGAAACATTGAGCCCTTTAGAAAACTACTTAAGCCCCTCCGCGCAACACGACAATATTAATGGTAAGACGGAATCTTCTGGAACAAGGGGATCCAGTCTTGCTGGCTTGACAGATATTAATTAATGTCGCTTTTGCCTTTTGCCCACGGCGTTTCGCTGTGGTATTTACGACACGCGAGTTTCATGGTGACCGTATACAATAATATTCAAATAACCATTATTATATTGTTCGATTTCAATTTATTTATTTATTTATTTATTACAAACTACAACACCAAAACGTGTATAAGTATACACGAAAAAGTCATAAAAATCAGTGTCATTATCGGATGTAAATTTATTTTTTTATACAACTTTTGTAGGTGTTTAAAAACAGGCGACGGCGGTACGTCATAATTCATAATAGGTACCTATGAATGTATACACATATCTAATACGAACTATACTGTCCACGTATAAGTACTAAAGTACGTATATTATAATATGCAACAGAAAAAGTATAATACCTATATATAACAAATCAAAATAGGTAACTAAAAAAAACTTAAAACTATAAAATTTAACACCATCATATAGAACTCTTCTAAATGGTAAAATTGCACATTTATCAAAATATATTTGTATTAAATTAAGTCTTAACCTGGTCATCTCGTTTGTTCGTTTGTAGGTACTCTCTCAATTAATTTATTCCTATTCTATACAACTACACTTTTTTATCTCCACAACATCCATCACTTTAAAACTTTTTTTAACTCTAAAATAAATCGATCCTTCTTATCCCTATAATATCATATTATTATTATTATAAACAAGCTTAAGAGGACACCCACATTCTTGTCTCCGTCTTACAAGTACGTTATAATATTGCAAAAAATGCACGCTCAGCAGTTATTCGTGCTCAGCTCCGTTAAATTTAATAATATTAAAGTGAATTTACCTATAATCAAACTTAAAGATAACGACTCTTGATTTTTCTCTTGGTTTTTTACGATGATCAATTTTTAAGCGAGAGGTATGACTTGTGTGTAAAATTTTCCAATTTGAAAATTCTCTTCAAAATTGAAACATCGTAAAAACCGACATACAAACTCTGCAGTTAATGGTTTTATTTATAGATTTGATAATACTTGATAAAATCTTACTCAAATTAACAAATACGATTCTAAACGTGAACTTATGAACATGATAATTTCTGTATGTTATACGTAGCTACATAGGTAAGTAAACTTGTAAAGCGGAGACAACATGTCGACATATAATTATGTGAATGCCCCTCAAGATATCTGATTTATTAATTTTTCATGAGATATATAATTTAATTTATAAAATATTTTTTTAATTTTGGAATGATGAAAACCTAATCAGTTTTCTAAATTTTTAATAATATTCATAATATCCATAATATTCAATGTAACCATCTAATATTAATATTTATAAAGGTAAAAACTTCTATCAAGCTTTTATATAAAGTATCAGAGCCTGTAAAAAATGCGTTACAGGCTACAGCTAAAAGTTTCTTTTGCGGTCAATTATATTTACCTTGCGTAAGTGTTGAAACTAAATTTCAGCAATAATATAAAAAAGTCATGCGCGTATTTTGTCTTTCTTATTTTCTTGTTCTTTTTCTCATTTAAAATGTACATTAAAAAATATATGTATATATAAGACGAAAAACAACAGTTTTTTCTATCTTCTTAAAGTTTTGTGATTGTTAGAATCCCAAAAAATATTTGCAATTTACTTTTAGGAAAAACAGCAGGTTATTAATTAATTTAAAAGAATGTTACACTTTAATAAAATTTGCATGCTTTTTTCAAGCTCAACGAATCTTAAATTCAGTAAATTTCAACATCAAATCTCTAAAGAGTTAAAAAAATAATTTTAATTAAGAAGAGCATATAGAACTACAAATATTTAATATCAATTCTGCGATGATAATAAGTAGGTACCTAATACTAACTAAATATACCTAATATAATATATATTATCATATAATTAAGTATTAGTATTTCTATAATTTCAATGAACTATGCACACTTTCTATTAGGCATATAAGCATACTAATAACTACATAGGACTTAGGAGTAATAACTATATACTTACCTAGTACATTTGTAGTTTATATCAATAATTAAAATAATACAAAATATATTTTTAAAATAAAAAAGAATAAAACGGGGAATTTGGCCTGCTGTATAGTAGACATCGACATGTACCTTGTCATTAAGTAGGTCACTCATCACTGTACGGGATGTAGTAAAAAAATCAATGATAAATCGTTTTATACTTAAAAAACAGTCGTCAGCTTTATCGCTAAGTATTTTGTATTTTTGTCACATATTTATACTGGGTAGGTTTAAATAATGATCCCCAAAACAAATCACATTTATTAGATAATAATAATAATAATAATATTTCGAAAAAAAAACACATCATTGTTAAACCAATATATTCATCGCTTCGTTCCGCTCGTCTCATAATCCAAAAATAACCAACGAAAATAACATTATTGAATTAAATTTAACGATAAATTCAGAAAATTAAAATTCTCAAACCCATTATTGTTATATTTAAAATTCAAATGTATTTTTCTTTTGAAATTAAACCATGTATTAATCAATATTTTTTTTATTTTTTTTTGTTATTTTTAAATATAAACCCTGTAAAAATGGCACTCGATTATTTTACGACCCTTTTGATTATAAGTTATAATGCACACGCACTTAATAATATTTGTACATAAATTGTCCACTCTGTTGCGTCCACGGATGACAATAGCGAATGATTAATGAAATGACTTTAAAAAAGTGAATGGTCTTCAATATAATAAAACGTCTATATTTAATGGCCAAGCTCCAAGAAATTAAATCAAACTATAACAATATACATACACAATGTTATTGAGTATTATCGTTTGAAAAAATATTAATGTGTTCCAATTTGTTGTATAAGAACATTAAGAACTGCAATTAGTACAAAATTGTTATTATTCTCAACAAATATGTAAAAAAAAAACTTAGACTTTAATGTAGTTGGCGCTCTTTTCTGGCACTAAAGCACACTTTATCTAGCCAAAAAAATAAAATAAATAATGCCTCATTATAATAACTATTTAAACGTCTTATTATTTTTCTAGATAATATTTTTTACTTTACCATTTACCATTTAGGTTAATATCTGTAATAGGTATACATGTTAATATTGTAATTAATTTTCAAAATATATTTTCTGTTAACATAAACTAGGTATAATATATACCTGGTATATATTATTATTGTGACGAAGTGGGAATTTGTATCGCAACGTGGGCGTAAAGGGGAAATATTGTAAGTTAATTTCAGTATAATATGATATTATTATATTAATAAAAAAATAAAACTTGGTATTTTTAAATAACTTTTGTTTCAAAATGTGTAAAATTAAATTAAAATTCGAAACTAACTACAATGAAACAAAAGGGTGGTTTAAAATAAAATTATTGTTTGATATTTATAGTAAAAAAATATAATATTTTCAAAAACCAATTGTAACCAAATTACTGTAACTTACATTTTGGTGCTTTGACTCCGATAACTAAACTTACCGATGATCAATATTCAAAACTAATATAATTTAACGTAAAATTGCACTAAAGTATAAATAATAAAATATTACCGGAAGTTTTAAAGTAATAGAATATACACCGTACAATAGTTGCATACAGCTGAATGTAATTATTGTAGTCTCTAATATTCAAATGTATTAGTATTACGTATAATATATTACATAGGTAGTACCTATTTATTATTATCTATATAATAGTAATAATATAAGGTTAAGTCGATTTGCATATGACAATTACAATTTACAATGAGGGCAGATGGTCAAATGTTTTAGGCTTATATTATTGTACATAACTCATCTGACTTAAATATAACGTTTAGGAAAATGCTTGCTGAAAAAATATGTAAAAAAAATTTTAAAAAATATTCACGAAACCAATTAATATTTTATCCATTCACTGTCAAAAACAATCATTCTGTTGGATTATTTGATAACCATAATAATTCATACTAACCTTTTTAATTACAACTTATCGTAATCAACAATATGTTAATTAATTTAGGACGATCGTTAATACATTTATAATAAACTTTTTTTATTGTTTCAGAATAATTTATAGTATAGGTATTTGTGTTAAATATTTAAATCGATGTTGTTAAATAAATAAAAAATATATATTTTTTTTAAATACATATTACATACGTACAATATTTTTTAATAGCTTTACATACATACTTGACTGGGTTAACCGTTCAATAAATAATAATTTTAGAACTACCAAATAAAAAATAAATATTTATGTAGGTACTTCATATTATATTATCAGTACCTACATAATAAACTATAAAGTAAACATTAGTAATGAAATTGTAGCTATCAATTAGTTAACAACATGTAAAATTGTACAGCTAACATTACTATATAATATAATCCATATACATAATTTATGTTAGTTATGTACAAATATTAATCACAAACAGTGTTTATTCCGTGTAAATTATTACGTAGGTAGGTAATAATGTGAGCACGAGTTGTCAAAAAAATAATAATAATAATAAAAAAAAAAGAGTGTTAAAATATTGAATTTAAAATTCGTCTCTCATTTTAATAATAAAACATATTTACAGTACGAATTTCGAACGTATATATCTACGAAACATATTTTACATCAAAATATAATTTTGTGCATTCAATTATTACTCATATAGGGCTGTATCAGTTAATAAAGACAAAAAATGGACTTTTTAAGTTAGGCAAGTTATTGTTTTTTTACCACGCATCATACATTTTTCACAGAGGGCCCAAGGGTTATAAAATATACAAAAGACCTTAAAATTAATTTACAAAACTAAAAAAAAATAAAACAACAAAAATTACCTTCTATATTGTAATATAAAACTCAAGACCGAACAAAAAACTTTATATGTATGATATAATAATAATGTTATTATACGCTCACACAACATGCGTAATTGTTTTTATAATTTTTTTTTCTCTACCAACGACCAGTTTGAAAACATTGATTAGTATATTATATAGATTAAGCGGTTGGTGAAATAAAATAGAATTAAAAACAGATTGACATAAATTATTATATTCGGTATCCGATGAAATCATTGAAAAACAAGTCCACCGCAGTCGAATATTAACTAAATCGAGAATCGTCCATGGACCTTGTATAATATAAATAGGTACCTAGTGGCTAGGTGTATGGGATATACTTTATTTCGGGTTCTCCTAAACATATTATAATTTTACATTACAACCGATGTAATATTAAAATGTCGATCATGAGAAATAAATGAGGTATAACAATATCATGTTTATTATATTATTCAAATCTCGACGAACAAAAATGAGTTAAACATAATTTATAAAATTAGCTGGTGTTCCTGTTCTACCATACGTTTAATATTTTTTTCTTCAAACTATTGAATATAATTATTCTGACTTATTTAGCTTAACAAATTTATTTTTGAATTTTTCGTGTAATTGAATAAATATTTGAAATATGTAGGATTCGTTTAAATTTTATTTTTTACAAAAGCAGGAAAATATACAATCATTTATTTTTTGAAACGAACCGTCGTCATAGAACAAAGATTGCACATATTATGGTACAAAATACATTTTGATTTTCAACAGATTATATTTTTAAAAAAAAATTGTTATTTATATTTGTCGGTACTAAAAACGTCGGTTTATATATCAATGCATTTTGTTCAGATTTATCAGAAAATCCACGACTCGTCCATTATCGTTCGCGGTGATAAATCCACGGTTGTTATGAAAATATTTAAGTGATGTGAATTACCTAATGCTTTATAACTCTCAAAATACATGACTACGGAACAGCCATGGCCACCTCGATTCAAACACGAGTGTTAAAATTATTTTTTTTCAAAAACAATCGACGACGTGGCCATCCCTGTAGGTACGGAATTTTAATTTTCAAAAATCGTTTACAAAAAAAAAACAAAACGATTCGACGCGAACAGACACGTCACCGTCATGTGATTTGTTTGGGTACTCTCCCCGGGTGAACGGGTAAAAATACGAAAAGCGCGACACTGCTCGACATGTACCTATAACAGCGAAAAAATAATTTATAATAATATTATAATATCGTGTTAGGTACCTACGGGTAACCGCGCGTGATGTTCCGCGGTCACCGCGCGACGACTGCAGCACCGCGGCGATTGCTCAGAAGCGATTGATCGAAAAACGGTCTCGCGGAAAGCGCGAGCGACCCGGGACGGTACGCAGAAGCGTATCGGGTTACGTGACGGCGGCAGGGCGTAGGCGCTGTCCGGCGGGCGGCCTTGAACCGACGACGGCGGCGGCGGGCCGTGAGAAGGAAGACGAGCGAGCAGCTATCGCTGTCGCGGTACTGCGGGACGGCATCGCTGCCGAGGACGATGCGCGCGCGATGGGACGAGCGATCGCGCGATAATGGCCGCCGCCTCGGGCGAAAGGAACAATAATAATAATAGTAATAATAATCGGTCCGACGCCACCCGCCGCCGCAACGGCAATGACATTGGCCGCGCGCCGACCACGGTCCCGCGCGGTATATAAACCGCCCGACGTCTGGTTCTTCTCACCATTCGTCCCGAAGCACCGTACCAAACCGTAGCAGCTTGAACCGACCGAGTTCGATCCGTTCGCCTAGTACAACACCGTCACAGTCACCACCAAAACCCATCCAACAAAATGATGTCTCCAATGGTGAGTACCCACATAATATTACGATTTTATACTACTTCAGCCGGCACTTCGAATAATCCGATACGTCGCTTTTAAATAAATATAATATGATATTGTAATATTATTATAATAATATTTAGAGTTTTTCGAATTTTTTTCGGCGCCTCCTCTTCGTCGCTTCGGCCGTTTCCATAATTCGCGCCGAACAGACCGAAATCATATTAGATTTTTGACGAGACCAGACGTTGTGTACTATACCTATTAACGCTATAGTTGTATAATATTAATTTAACTTTTAATAATATTTTTACTATGATTAAATTACTTAGATCGACCTTTCTGGACGTTCTTAACTTCATTTTTAAAATAAACTTACTAATTGTCGTTTTAAGCACCTCTTTTTGCACATTTCGTTCATTCTCTTCTTGAGTTAATTTATTTAAAGCACATCATATTATACTAACTGTGCAGACAAATCGGGTGTACTGAAGCATTTGATTAAAACACATTTCCCCGATAATAAAATAAGCATAATATGATAATTCATTATTTCTATTAGTAAGTTATAACTTATAACTTATAACCATCAGCCGTTCATATTACATACATTTTTGTACATCTTTATTTAATCTTAATTTATTTAATATTATCTAATACAAACTAAAATAGACATTTTTTTCATTTCAATTTGAATAAATAATCTTAAGTCAATAATATTTTAAGTTATTTGTAACTCTATGAAAACATTTGAAAAATCAATACATTTAAATGTAAATGTATAACTTTTGCATCAAATATTATTAGAATTAAAATTTTATCGCCATTTTTCTGTTATTTATTGGCAATAGATTAAATGTAAGCTAATATACATAATACATAATAGTTTAAACCAAATAAAAATATTTAAAAATATTTCAAGTAGGGTGTAAGACAAAAAATTTAAGTTAGTAAAAAAATAACATTTATAATATATAGTATTAATAACTATTCATATTTAAAAAAGATTATTTGTTCGCATAATTTGAAATTAAATATAATATAAATTGCACTTGAAATAAATGTTGCCAGATACCTATAGTATACTTTGTATACGCAATATAAGTCATTTATAAAACAAATTTATTTTTATTTCATAAGTCGTTTACTCTTTTTACTCGGGTGAACGCGTTTCTCATATTATTATTTCTATACATCTAATACCTATATATCTGTCAATATTTAATATATTATTTGGTGTTTGATTTTTTCAACAATAAAGCATTTCGGTCCGTTTTTACTGCCATCGATTAAAAAGTGAACGACATAATGCCGTTTTCGATTATCATTCATCCCAACACATAACGATCTAAACGACTGTGTAATATAATAATAATAATACAAATAACCTATTAACATGCAGTTGACGCGCGTATCTTTCTGGGATGAGGACGGTCGAAACGGACGAACGTTCCGTGGCGTGACGAATCGCCTCATCATATCAGTCGCCTATACATACGATTATCCACAGTCTAATCGTGCACCCATGTACACGTGTGTAATCGGCTCGGAAACGAATCCAAAACCACACCGTTATTGGTATCGTAATAGTATAATGAATAACGCGTGATTGTTATCGATAGAGACTATTATAGATATATACGCGAGATAAATTCGATTCAATTAGATCGTCCTCGGAGATCGCGTTCACTAAACCCGCGAACCAGCCGGCATTCAACCGCGTGTTTCTATACAGTACCGCGACATAACGTTTACGTGTATTTTATTATATTATATATAATAAGTTACCTAGGTAACTATATTATATCGTTCGTCCGATATTAAGTAGACTCGATTGCATTTGGCGAATCGGATTGGTTTTTCGTCTCGAATCCGCGCTCGGAAAACTATCCGTCGACGACAATGACAAAACGTTTACACGACAGCTGCGTTGGTAGCTTACAGGTATACTGCCTACGCCTGTATTATGATATACTATTGTATACTATATTATTATATTTTTGCGATTTTCTATGATGTCTATCCGTATATTTTTCTTGAATTATATATATTATACAAAATCTAAAAAAAAATTGACAATAATAATTCTTGTTGAACCGAGAGAATAAGGGCCACCGTAGTGGAATCCATGACCCGGCCACGAATCGTATACACATTATAAAACCATCTATATAGTATATACACGGCGGATCCATTGAATCGCGGACGAGACGCAGCCGCGACGAATGCGACAATGACGATTGATCTATTTGTCACGGTGTGCCTGTGGCGACGGAAGAAACTATTTGTGTGTGTGTGTGTGTGTGTGTGTTTGTGTGATAATGCGAATGAACTGAAAGTCCTATTAAACATCGAAACGCGTATGCACGTATTCGCAAATGTGTGTGATTAATTAAAACATAATATTATCAGTCGGATGCGTATTGAAAAACGGTCGACTGTAACAACAATAATATAATATAATACGATATTATAGCCTCGGAGACTTTAACGAACGTTCACATTTTCACTTTAATATTATAGTGTTGGACCACGCGTGATGGCAAAAATCGCGTCTGAAAGTCCAATTGCATTTTTACACAGTAATGCCGTCCCGATTCGAATGTCGGTCAAACGATGTAATATTATATTATAAGGGAATAAAATAAAATATAACAATAATATTATAATCATATATACCCTCAGCGCGATTGTTTCGAACCAAATGCGCCACGAGCATTAGGTCGCAAGTCCGGATCTGCTGCAGCCGCAGGTCACCCCGAAGAATCGTAGGTATTATACATATATTGGAAAGCGACCGAACGATATAATAAACATCGTATCAACAATTACACCCGCTGTGAGATCTCACATATAAACTGTCTAATATATAATACACGGGAACGCGGCAGCGCAAAAGCTCGGGGAAAAAAATATATCATCAAAGAATTTTGTTCAGCGCTTGAACGGCAGACGGCTTGGACATCAGATAATATTCTAATAAAATTATATTATATTATAATAGTAACCGTCACGTACACGCAACACACGCACGGTCTGCAGTCTATTGATGAGCGAGCGTGATGGAACGGGAAAATAAAAATATTTATAATTGATATGGGCGAGAATATAATTGTCGGACATTTTTCGACGTGTGTACGCGTGTATTGCGCTTCAGTCCATTATACACCGAGAGAAGACGAGTGCTTCGTACCTATATATATAATATCGTCGAATGGCGAATTCGGTTCGCGATATATAGCGTGTGTTGAACTCGAAATAAAAAATTCGTTTTTCAATATACACAACACAAAGACATACCGGTACACATATTATTATTATTATTACATATTATTGTGTACAGTGTCGCAGTCCGGTCTGTCGCGCGGAATATAATAGACCTTTGGAAAATCGCGAATCGCACGTCCGACGACGGCCACTCCCGTCGTTTGTCGTCGCGATATCAGTACCGGCACCGCGTATACAATCCTCGCCGGCTGTTGTGTGCTGCCGTTAAATAATAATAATAATACAATATATATTATATATATATATGTACCTATATAATATAAGCCCTCTCGACAATATATAATAATAATAATAATACGATGTACAATGGGAGTCCCCTCAAATTAGCACGTCCGAATCGTCGCCGTCCAATGAGTTCCGATGGTGTTCGATTGTGCGCGTACCTATACATTATTATTGCGTATCTGGGCCACTATATTACTATACTGCGAGTATATTTTGCACGTCGCGCGCACACATACGAGTAATTATAATAAAATATTTAATATAATACCGTTTTGTCCGACTGGTCTCCGCTGCAATTTACTGCGTATTATATATCATTATTATATCGCAGTCGTCATATATAATTGAGAAAATCGATCGCACACGCGACGCAGCGTTGTCCGAATTCCCTATACACATATTGTGTAGGTACTTATAATGTGTGCATATACCGGTTAGTAAGGAGGGTGCCTATAATTCTCCCATTTGCCTTTTATTTTTCATAAAATATTATTCCGGATTCTATCGTTGACACTAAAAAATAACATATAATAATTCATTGTTAAGATAAAAATATTTTTTTCTTTGTGATTTTTATATTTCATATAAGAAATAACTTGTTTGATAATAAATAAAATACGCGATAAATGAATGAACTTATATTTACTAAGGGTTGATTCAAGTCAAGACATTACTATAACAACATATCCTAATTTATATAAAATACATTCCCCTTATTAATGATATTATTGTAATTAACAACCCACAACCCACAAGAAATGCAAGCCACATTTTTTTTTTTTTTGTAATTTGGTCTGCTAATATTACAAATCTCATCCCCCCCCCCCCCCCGTTCAAAAAACTTGAACAAGCCACATAACCTTTTGTATACTTACACCTTTGTTAAACAGAGTGTTGAAATTTAATTTTACATAAATGTCTTGTTCGCAGGTTGTTGTAATTGGGCTCGTAGCCATGTGCTCGGCCAGTCCGTCTCTATACTTCGGAGGTCCACAATACTACAGCGGTTACTACGCAGCCCCCGCCGCCGTGGTCAGCCCGATCAAGAGCCAATACCACACGCAAAACGAATTCGGACAGTACGCCTACGGTTACAACGACGGATTCTCCAGCAAATCCGAGACCAAGCACGCCAACGGTCTGACCGAAGGCGCATACTCGTACGTCGACCCCAACGGCGTTCTCCAGCAATACAAATACGTGTCCGACGAGAACGGTTACCGCGTTTCCGGTACCAACTTGCCCGTGGCCCCAGCCGTCCCCGCCGTCGAGGTCCCCGTCGTCCCCGCAGTCCCGGCCGTCGAGTCCGTGATCGAGGTCAAGTCCGCCGCCCCGGTCCATAACGCCGCCCCGGCCCCAGAAGCCGTCGCCGAACCAACCGTCTACCAGTCCGAGATCCCGCAGCAGGTGCAAGACACCCCGGAAGTTGCGGCCGCCAAGGCAGCTCATCAGATCGCTTACGACGAGGCTAAGAAGGCCGCAGAAGCCTCACCGGCCGAAGACGAACCATCATCCGACGCCGTTGTCCAGGATTCCGCCGAAGCATCCGCCGCACCAGCCGCACCAGCCGCCGCACCCGCAGCACCCGCCGCACCATCCGCCGACTACGCCAGCCACTTCGCACCAGCACCCGTTCTAGCCGCCGCACCAGCCCCAGTCGCCTCGTACAGTTACCACCCGTCCGCTGCTTACGCCGCTTACCCGTCGTACGCCCATGCCCCGGTCGCTTCCTACGCTTACGGCCCGGTCGCGTCCTACGCATACGCCGCCGCCCCGGCACCGTCTTACGCTTACGCCGCACCGTTCGCCTCCGGATCGTACTCGCCGGTTCACAGCCAGTACCACTCCCAAGACGAGTTCGGTCAGTACTCGTACGGTTACAACAGCGGTTCTTCGTCCAAGGCCGAAGTCAAGACCCTTGACGGCGTGACCCGTGGAGGTTACTCGTACGTTGACGCCAACGGACAGGTCCAACACTACAACTACGTTTCCGACCCGGTCAATGGTTTCCGCGTCGCCGGCACCAACCTGCCAGCAGCCAACGCTTTGTAAACAAACGACCGGCCGCCAAAGCATATTTCCAAGAAAACTCTATAACGCCCCCCCCTGACCCCCCTGTGAACACCTATCCGCCCCCAAGCCCATTAACCCCATCACGCTGCTACGTTGTTTTTAGGTACCGGATGTAAACTTTAATGTCTTGTTCGTGTACGATACGATACTATAATTGTGCGATGTCACGTAATTACGTATCTTCGCGCACTTGTGTATGACGTGCGTAAACGAACATGATATTATAATTACTATTAATAAACGCGTGTTTATGACTCTTCGTCGAGTTTTGTACAGGCTCCCCTCCAAAACGGTCAACGGTCCCCGGAGGGGGGGCGCGACGTTACCGAGGATCGTCGGATCCGTTTGCCGCCCGACGTCAAACGAAACCGGTGGACTTTGATTCGCGCAAAGAAATTTCGTTTCTCGGCACCGTCACGCTCGCAACTCCTCTTCCCTTCGCCCAACGACGAGGTGGAAGAAAAGGGCTAAATATTAAAAAAAAACACCTGTTTTTGTAATTTTGTTAGCTTTTAAGTTTTTTTTTTTTTTATTCTATACAATTTCTTCACGTGAACACATCAATATTATTATTGTATTTTTGGTAAATGAAAACTCTGTTAATAATAAATTCACGAGTTTGTAACTGTATACACACGTGTATTTGCAAATATTATTTAATGGCCCTAACACACCTAAACCCGATGCCACGATTTCCTCAACCTACCTATTTAAATCCTTCTTGAACTGTTTCCCTTAAATCTTGTCGCACAATCGTTATTTCTATTTTTGCAAGGTAACTCACCAGACTTGGCATAATTTTAAAAAAACACACACACCGGAAACGGGTCCATGACTTATAACATATTGCGTATAATATTGTAATTATTGTCTGTGTCCCTGTGGTCTTACAGTATTTTGTATGATGTATATCATCGGACACCTATGTAAAAACCATATAAACATTACAGGTCACCGTGTTTTCGTTGATATTGAGTGCTGATGTATAATAGTTGTACGACCATGTTGGTATATTATAGTGATACACAATTTCTTAATTCAGTCCAATGGACACATTTTCCAATGAGTGATGAATTCGTAATATTATTGGTTTTATGATAGAGACGTATTTCATTAGATTTTTAGTTGTTACGCATTAGAACAGCTGCAGATGGATATATAAATATGTCTATAAAATACAGATGTACAACGATGTTAACACTTAACAGTCAATGTCTTAAGGGTGTCGGTGTCGCGGTTCTTCAAATTTTCAGCATTTCTATAAAATTTGAAAGTAATATTTTATATTTTAGTTGCTACCTTAGTTATAATACTTTGCCACTAATCTACCTTAAATATATATTTATGGCAGAGGGGGTGACAAAACCAGTGTTAAAAGTAGACTTATTTTATTATTCGTACACATTTACACTATAGTCAAAAATTGAATACCTATACTGACTCGCCGCCTACTCTATAGGTAATTAATCAAACCGTGTTTGATACTATCAATGCATCTTAGCATTCCAAAGATACGTATTTTAAGAAAACAAACGTTTTTCTAATTGATATTTTTAAAAATATTATATCTATCTACAATATTATTG
Organism: Nasonovia ribisnigri; assembly: GCA_027563435.1. Taxonomy (NCBI): domain Eukaryota; kingdom Metazoa; phylum Arthropoda; class Insecta; order Hemiptera; family Aphididae; genus Nasonovia; species Nasonovia ribisnigri. Next base: position 9,783 of record JANEHU010001879.1, on the reverse strand, counting down.
ATTAAATAATAAAGTGCAACCGTTGGGTTACTTTTTATTTTCTCACTGTCCAGAAAATCGAACAGTGTTCAACTATTATACCTACGCTTATTGTACAAATGTTTACGGAATGTTTATTTGAATAACACTTAATCGATACAAACATTTAATTAGCAGGTACAACCGTTGAAAGAGCAGGAAGATGAAATAGTGCAGCAAATGTAATAAAATAAAATATAAATTATGCAGATATTGCTATTTAATATAATTACATAATTTACTAAAATGTCCCGAAATTTGAATTAAGTACCAAATTTTCCAAAAATCCCGTTTAAATACATTATCACATAGGTACATTCATATTATAATTTATAATGATGTGCTGCCGTGTAGTAATCTGAATAATGTGGTATTATGATGTATATATAGGTAATGTCAAAACGTGTTATAAAAGTTAAAACGTCAATAAAAAAAAAATTTAACATCCGCAGGTAATTTATTTAATAATGGCACATTAACGATATTACAGGTGTCATAATGAATATATTGTGCATAACTATGGCTCGAGTACAATTATTAACTACAGTCTATAGTATAAATGATAAATCGATGTACCCACAGTCGTCGTGGTGCGGACGCATTCGTCAAACTATAATACCAATAATATGTATGATGGATGGCATTTAAAATTCGTTCAGGTCACGTATACAATTCTAAACAATTTTTAAAATTACCGATACCTACGTATAATTGGCCGATGTGAAATTATAAAACGCTTTATTACCACGGTAATTAATTTTACTTTTATACATTATTAATCTAGGTAAAATCAAATTACGATACTACCTACTTTTCATAAAACATATTATTGTATATAATATGTACAATGAAGCTATTTACAAGAAATTATAAAATTAATACAATTGATGATTGAATAATAATAGTAAGTTGTCAAAGCATATCCATATTGTCAATTCTATAACTAAAACCAGAGACCCTATTATATAGTATAAACAGTAAAATATTTATTACTCATTAGTCATCACACAAATAAAATTAAAAAAATTAATATTTTGAACTTTTGTGAATATATGCGAGGGCGAAACCATTTAAAAAGGGAGGGGGGCTCTAATCTCAAAATCTAGACAATCTACAGGACGTCACACTATGATCAGAGTCTATATGCTCGTAGTATTAATTTGTACAACTTTAAGTACACAGTTGTACTTCTAAGAGTTAGGGCGAAATTAAAATATATATTATTATAATATGTATAACGAAAACAAGTAAAATATTTTTACTCCTAATTAGAACAGAATATTATGAAAACTTCAATTTGGTTAATTTATAAACGGGACACCGCACGTATTAGCTAACGAAGACACGAAAAGGGATTATCTAGGTTAGGGTTTGCTTTTATAATTGTTTCGTTCCCAAGTTTCCTACCTGTTCTAATACTGATCATATATTATGTATTTATATAATTATAAATGTTATTTCCATAAGTCAAACTCTTGGTAATCCTAATTCCTTCTTTCCTAATTAAATTATTGAAAAAATCCGGTTGCGATAAGTACATATTGCACTTAAAGCCAGCTATATCTATAGTACCACCCAAGTCAATTACAAAAATCAAAATAATATATTAATATCACCATAATATTACATCCATAGTTAATGACAAGAACATCGTAAAATATTTTTAATCACGATAGTGTACGCGATGTTCAACATTATTGTTATAATATTTTCTTATAATATAAATTATATATTTGGCCAATAGAGCACTGCTGCTTTGCCGCTTTCTAATTTTAACTTTGAAGTTTTCAACATCAAATAATTATATTGTCCTCTTAGACTTTATAGTTTATACCTACCATTGTGACAGTCTGGTGACATTACCAAACATTCAGTCGTTCGTTATTTAATATTTTGATGGAAATAGCAAAATTATTTGATCTCGTTTCTCATACATCTGGTAAAACAACACTTGGTCCGTGACGTCAGCCATTGGTTTCCACTTTGCTGACATACTTAATTATTTAACTTTAGATTACAAATAGTTTATAGTAGAGTCATATTATCAGCATTGTGTCATCGTTCACTTGTATCTCCATTGAAGTCTTAACAAAGACAATACACATGAAATTTTTAATTTTATATTATAACTACATTTTGGACTTGATTTTATTTAAGATTTATGAAAGATCCTGCTCGGATACTCCGCAGTAATTAGTGGGTACAACAATAGTTAATGAAAACATCATTATGAAATAAAAATAATAAGAAGAAGAATTCAATACTGCAGTATTTCACATTTTAAGTTTTAAAACCAAACCAAAGCACAAAGATTATTTAAATGTATTTAAATGCATTAAATTAAACAAAAATACTTGCAATTAACTCAGGAGTCACCAACCTTTTCCAACAAGTGAGCTATATGCGTTGAACATATTTTCATACTCGATCGACCACTATTTTTTAGGTATCTTTTTTACCTGTCATAACTACTTCACGCCTATATTTGATATTCCAACTCGGGAGTAAAAAATTAACGACCTAAGCAATAACACAACATATCATTAAAAATACAATTGACAAGACAAGTGTCAAGAACAAAGTTTGTTCCATTTTTATTTTTTTTTAGAAAATCACAAATTGTCGTACGTTAACAGAAGCCAAAAACTTGTGATTTTCGAAAAGTTGTATCTTATTTTACATCATACCTATAGGGTTTCTGTAGGCATCATCCGAAGCGAATTCGTCACATTTTTCTTCACAATCAAAACCTGTTTTTATTTGTCATGTAAGTACTTTTCGTCATAGACTTAGAAAAACGCATTATGGTTAAAATAAACAAAAAAACCTTTTTAAACGCAATACTGGACTTTGTATACATTGGTATTAAAATCCGGTCGATCGATGACCAATAGTTGATTTTGATAAAATATGCGCAATAGTTTTTTGTTCTCGCGGGCAGCTGACGTAACAACAATTTAATTTCCTCAAAATATAACCTCTGGTACGCGGACTTAACACCAGATTTAATCCATCCGTTGCCTGTAGCACGCGTGAAAAACTACACATAACGTGTGCAGGTATATAATATTATAATATTCATGTATAATTCAATTATTCAATTATATATGTAATAAAATAGATCTATTATAATAGGTCGTCTTTGTGTTCTTGATTTTTTTCCCTGAGCGTAATTTAACCATATTTTTGCGTGTACCTAAAACATTCTTTGTTGAGAACCTATCCTATGTATTATTAATATTAATATACCATAATAATGTTATGTGTAATTTTAAGCAACAAAAACTGACGAGCAAAAAACCTGTTTCGCTAGGAACCTATGTTATAAACCGATCTCGTTGTTTCGATGATGTTTAATTAAAATACGATCTGCTTTTGATTCTATAATAACTATATATACGTATAGTAGAGATATATTCACCTACACTGATTAATTGTGGTTAGTGTTTTTTTTTTTAATGTTAACAAATTGTTTGCCAACAAAAATGTAACATAACTAACAAATCAACAAAGAAATATTATTGCATTCGAGTAAATTACCTATATTATATACCTACATATACATACGACGATTTACAAAATCAATTTATTTATACTGAGGATATCAAGTTGTATGATATAATAATTGGTTCAAGATTAAAATGTTCCTATGAACGAAACGAATTATTTATGATTACCCGAGGCCATTAAATTTGCTTTGAATAATTATTCTAGTAAATGCATATATATATTGAATAAATTATAGTTGAATTTAACATTTTAATGCACTAAATATCTGTATCGCTGGATATTGAGATATACATTATTTATATTAATTATGGTTTTCTTTCATTTATCGGATTTATTCGGATTCATGAATACCCAGCTACCATTTAAATTATCATATTATCATCAAACAACAACAACTAATCGTAAATTATTTCCTATTATTTCATCATTCGCCGTGAGTATAGGTTAGGTTACTCCACCATAATATGAAATATGTATTCCTCTTTTTAATTATTAGGTATTATATATGTGAGAAAATCAATCAAAAACTCACTGCATAATCATAATTCATACCATCGAAGATATAAAGTGGGTAAGAAAATTTGCAAAAGGTTTGACTTTAATACTGTGAGGATTTGTTTGTGAAAAACAAATTTTTAAAAGCTACAGTCGTAAAAGTACGGTACAATTTGTAAAATAAAATACGATCAAAGATTATAGAAAACCATATCGCTGCAGTTATAACTGGCTTCATATTCCGAATTTGATTATTTTAATATAATTGGACGTGTTAGAATAGTGTGAAAAAATGAAAAACCCTTACAGAAATCATACTAAGGCTATACACTGAATAGAATAATAGAATAGGATAATATATTTCCGTACATTCCATAACCACAGTCCATAATTTTATATTGAGTGATACTCTACCTCTTTTGGGTTTTAATAATTATTATATCATTCAAATTCTGATTTTTGCAATATGCCTACCCTACTGTAATGTACCTGCTCAAAGACCATATTTCTAAATGCTTCCATAATTTAGATTACTTAGGAAATGTAGTTTGACAACAAGCAATTTAAATTTCTTCTTTTTTTCAAATGAGAATCACTCATTTGGTCTTTTTCCTGTAAATTAATGAATGAGCAAATGATTTTTTTAACATTTCAATGAATCAATATAAATCGACATTTTAACGAGTAGTTTTTCACAAGTTTCTGAATTATTAAACACCGTACACCCGGAATAATAGTCCATGATAATAGGTTTAAAAATCTACCTACATCATAATTTATAACATTTTATAATTTATAAAAATTTACCTAGTGGTGAGTATATGATAACTACACTAAGCTAAATATCACATAAGTACATTTCGTATATTTGTTGTAAAACTAGTGTTCTCAACAATTCACAGGAAAAATTGTGATTGTCGTTTGAAGAAGCTAAATTCGTGTCACCGATGACACTCGTCGTTCTTAATCCCTGTCAAATGGTATACATATAATATCATATAGTCGAGTTTATAAAGATGTGGTTTTTAAGTCGATACGCCAGCTTGAAAATTACGAAAATCTCGATATCCTAACGATGATAATTCGTAAAAACGATGATATAAAAGTGCGACCAACACATCGTACCGCACTGAGCAGTTTGCACATCGGTCGTTTTGATAAAAAAAAAATACGAGGAGGCTGTACGGCGGCAAAAATATTATTATTATTATTATTATTATTATTATTATTACGTTGGCGTGAACGAACTAAAAAGTAAATGCCATCCATTCGAATTCAATAGCTGTTCTATACGGTATACACACACACACACACACGCGTCCTATTATTTTATGTACGTAAAATATATATTATTTTATCGACTGCCGTATAAATATTATGTACATAATATAATAATAACACTGCTGCAGTGTGCACAATAATAATATAAATCAGTGCACGTGTAAAGGGCTTATGGTAAATCGTTTATTATCGCCGTACATCATATTATCTTTATTTTATTACAGTACATTGTTATTTATTATTATGGCACTATTTAGACCGTGTTTTATGACGAATTTTTCGATCGGAACTCTGTAATTCTATGTACATATAATAATATATCATCTGTGTGTGTGACTCACATTACACGTACGTAACGTATATATTTATAATAATATATTATATGTGCGTATAAACGGCCAACACCCGAATTCGTTACTTTTTACGCGAATCCAGTCAGAGGGGTTTTTTTTTTTTATATATATATATATTACCTATAAAAACTTTCGTAGTCTCACGCCACACTGGTAGGTACTGAATTAGTTAAAATGTACTTACCGTGCACTCCCGACCGCGCGATTTTTCGTTTTTTGTTTTGTTATTGTGTCCCGTGACCCTATATCGGCGGGTTTCCGCGAAAAAAAAAATAATCGTGTTTGGAGTGTAAAAACGCAATGTCTGTGTAATTTTTATTTTTATTTTTCCAAATTTATACGCAACCTTTATCGATCGATGCGAGGTGTTTTTTTTTTTTTTTATCCGTTTTCGTTTTTTCGTGCTTATGCGTATTATTGGTTTACAGAATATGTAACCATACTGCTCCGAAAAGTGAAAAAAAAAACGCGACCTAACCTAATTCTAAAATCACCACATTAAATTTCGCTCAGTCAGTCAAAATATCGATCTGGGGGGGGGGGGGATTGGCGTCATATAAATCAGAGTAAGTAAGTACACATTCAAAATACAGCTGATCAAATATCTTATCAAATATTTTTCTTATGTACGGTATAATAGGCGTAGGATATATTATATTATGTAAACATACAATATTATTATGTATGTGTATAATGTATATATATATATTTTACACATTACATATATTATATGGAATAAATCTTTGTAGACTGACATAGGTGTAATATGTAAATGGGAATATAGTGGAACGAGAAGGGTTGCGGCGGTGACGTGGAATAGAAAAAAAAATAAATATTTATTTAGAAAACCTTCTCAATTGTGTACCTACAGACTCGTCGGATATTTTTATACGGGTCAGATGTCACACAGGAAACCTCTCGGGAAGTTTTCCTAATCATATGAGCTTGTCCAGTGGTGAAGCAGAGATACATGATAAAAAAAAAAAGAATTAAAATGTAAGCTCGATATAGTTACCATGTTTGATGCACTCAACTTATGAACGGGTAATATTATTCCAAACATTAATTTTAATGATAACGGACAATGAATAATATTGTAATATTATATTGTATTACCTACCTATAAATACGATCGAGAACTTCAAAATTACATAATATGTCACAACATACAACTCGCTGCAGTTATAGCATAATAATATCATAAGTTTCGAAAATATTACCCGAACTCAAATATTTGTTTTACCTTTTTGACACTTCAGTGTGGCAGTAGTTGTCCTATTATACGGTAATATATTACGGCGGACTGCATAACTTACTCCCACCTTGGTAGCTAAATCTTACAGATTGGTTGGTAGGTATCTACGATATTCTGTACCAATTCTGATAAGTGACAGTAATGATCTCTGATAAAATTATACAATATTTTATATATTTTTATATTTTATCTGACCAACATTTTGAAAAAAAATGTATAAAATATGTTTCCACATTGCGAATATTTTACTAATAAAATTTGCTATACTTGTACTTATTGCGATTCACCTATTTTGCGTGACCTTGAAAATTGATCTCATAATGCAATCGATAACTTATTTTCAAGGGAAGCTAGTGCAAAATCTTAAAAATAACATAAATTTATTATTTACTTATTATTATTGTAAAATTACGCATGATACTGCTGCAACCGCCAACACTTTAGTCGATTCGAGTTATTGGCAATATTGGAAGTCACTTTTAAAATATTGCAAAATGATAATTAAATTGTCCGTAACCGACAAAACTGTCATAAATTTTACTTAAATATATTAACTTCAGGGACAAAGTTACGGTGTGACAGTTTAACCAGTGGGCACTGAGCCTGCAGTATTTTCTTGTTTTTTACATAATTTTATAAATCTGACACCCTTCTAAAAACTTTAACTTTACACGCCTCTGTTGGTTGATGTATAAATATTATTATTGAATTTAAGGATAATCCCATTTTGCTATAGGTACCTACATACATCTCATTATAAATATACTTTCGGTATTTTTTGATATTTTTTTTATACACTTTTTTTAGCAAGAACTACCTAGCTATGTAAAAATGTAATACATTTTTTAGATTCTGAGCGGAGCGATGAATGTATTGGTTTTACAATGATGTGTGTTTTTTTTTTTATTTTTTTTTTTATTTTTGTGTCTGTCATCACGTTTTAGGACAGAAAAAATGCTTCGATTTTCTTCAATAGTACCTTTTCTGATAGGAAAGTGAATCTAGTTGGTACTTTGGGGGTCAAAAGTCAAAATTTCCCAGTAGTTTTCATGAGCGCCTGGAAAAACAAATGAAAAATTATGGGAAAAACGGGAATTTTTACGGAAAACCAATTTTCGACAAAATCGATTTTGGTTTTTGGTATAACTCTAAAAGAAATGACCTTAGAGACATGAAATTTTGACCGAATGTTTATATAAGTATTTTCTACACACCATATAATTTTCAAAATATTCTGACTTATTTTGAGCTGTTAACGGACATTTTCAGTTTCCAATTTTTTTAGTTTTTTTTTCTATAAATGTCAATAAAATTTTATTTGTTGGGTAAAAAATCTTGAAAATTTAATAGTAGGCTTCTAATATATAGTTTCAAAGGCAGATGAAAAATATTAAAAATCCGTAGTCACAATTTTTTTTTATAGGTAATCAAAGTTCAAATTTTGACAAAATACGTAAAAATGACGAAAATGTGCAATTTATTTTGAGTTAGAAATTCATAAAAATTTTTCTTTTTAAATCTAAGGTTTGAAAATGTAATACAAGATTCCTCATAAGTTTGCCTAATTTTATCAATAAAAAAAAGTTTATAAGCAAGTCATAATAAATTTTTATGAGCATTTTAAGTTCAAATTTGTACAAAATTAGATATTCACTCGATTTCTCATGTAGCGATTTTCTTATTTTGTTGCAATTCAAAAACAAATAACTGTAGATGCATGAAAATTTCACTGAATGTTTATATAAGCTATTTTTATACACCATTCAATTTTGAAAATATTTTGATTTGTTTTGAGCTGTTTACAGACATTTTAGTTTTCAATTTTTTTAGTTTTTTTTTTTATAATTGTCAATAAAATTTTATTTGGTGGGCCAAAAAGTCTGAAAATTTAATACAAGCTTTCTTATATATTGTTACAACATCAGTTGAAAAATTTAAAAATACATAGGCACGATTTTTTTTTATAAGCATTTAAAGTTCGAATTTTGACAAAATTTGTCAAAATCTCGAAAATTATAAATCATTGTAATTAAAAAATTATAAAATGTTCAGTTTTATAACTAAGTGTTGAAAATTTAAAACAAAAATTCTCATAAATAAATCATACTGTAACCAAAAAATCTAAAAATTATATCAACATATTTATTTTTTACAGACATTTTAATTTCAAATTTAGACAAAATTTCATATTTAAACCAAGAATAATGATTTTAGTTATTTTGATATAATTTAAAAATATTATTTGTTGGTATATGAAACTTTTAGAATATATTGTTATATTTTATATACACGCAATGGCATTTTAAAATATAATTTTTTTGAGAAAAATGAATTTAACCAACTATAGTAAATACTAATGCCTATAATACTAAAATGAATTAGTTTATTCACAATAATATCATCAAATACATTTAGAAGTTAGCCTTCAAAAATTCACAAGTCGTTAAACAGTAATATTGTACCTATACAACATTTATTCATATATTTCATTCTGCTCAAGTTAATTTCATAAAAAATCTCGATACTATTATTTCAGTGCGAGATGAAGACGGATGAAGAAATAGCAGTTATTCTTTGATAATATGGAATATGTACTCTAGACATGGCAAACCTATAATCAACCTGAAGAGTCGACATATACGTAAGTTTGACTACCTATTCTTTAGGGGCTTACATTTGCTTTTTAGTTTTAAAATTAATATTTATTGCTACGCGCGGACAATCTGCTACTGTGGTGACGTAGATGCATATTTTACGTGCGTATAAAATACGTAAGCTCAGGTGACGACGGCACACACAGGTCGTAGAATATAATAATAATAATATATTAATACAATTAATTATAAATTAACGGTTAAAAGAGGGACACTG